>DWPV01002664.1:0-16714 GCA_018251915.1 Urbanus proteus proteus
TGCTACCCCTAAGAACTAAGTTGAAACGCCTCAAATAAGTATGTCTCCCTTGCACCCTTCAAGCTGGAACATCATGGTGGTAGAGCCCTTTGTGCTTTGACTCTGGTGGCACCACCGCCTCAGCTATTTCTACCTAATAACAACAGTTTAGCACTACCGACAACAGTGCTTAATACTGCCGTTACAAGGAAAAAAAATACAATGGTTACAATGGCGATTACAAATTAATTAACAAACATTTTACTTCCTTTATACATCTTCACAGAATACTCATGTATTTTCATGGCTCATGCCTTTCCAATAAGTCTATTATTATTAAGATTATTAGGTAAGTAATGCTAACATTACCTCTATCAGAGCTTCAATCCTTTTTACATTATATGTTAATTGCGAGATCCAAATTAGTCACTTAGTATATATTTTTCGTTGGAACTGTTAATTACTGCTTGTTTTTCTGCTGAAAGCTTGTCTACTTCAATCAATTATTCAATTAGGGAGCTAATGGCTGGTATTACTTTGATATAATGATGCTATAGACAAATAATCTTTGTATATTTTCAGTACAATCTATATTATACATTTAGATTTACAGGTCCCTAAAAGATTACTGATGGGGAGAAGTTAACCCTAAAGGGCTTTGATATCACGGAGATAGGCCACGTTTGTTGGTAACACGATGAATAATGCAGGAAATTTCTGAAATCTTTTATTTAATTTTGGAATTATCTGTGATAGACAGACAGAGACAATATTATATCTGTCTGATATCAAATTATTAAAATGACCAACAAATTTGACGATTTGGTCATAATATTAACTATTTAAATGAAAAATGTTTATGGTGTGACGTAACTCCAGCTCCACTATATATAATTTAATTATAAGTATCATTTGTAACATAACATTATTATACAACTATTTTCTAAAGATGCAATTATGCAACCATATGGAGTTTCTTGTACCGCCTCTTTTCCATAACGAATAAAGCTTCCGAGGCGGTGGTAGAGTTTTTAACGTTCAAAAAATATTTAATTTAATTTAACTTTGAATAAATGATGACCCCCGTGGCTGAGCGGTCACCATACTGGTCTGCCGCGCAGTGGGTCCCGAGTTCGATTCCTGGCCAGACAGATATGAGAATGAATGATGAATTTCGATTTCTGTGCTGGATCTGGGTGTTTGTCTATTTGTCTTTGTGTATCCATGGTACCCACGACACAAGAGAAAATCCTATTGTGGGGCTACGAGACTACTTTTTTTAAATGAAATTTGAATATTGAATATGAAATTTGAATATTTTAAATGTAAAAATCAAACTAATTTGGCCACTGCCACTGTAACCGTAACCCGTAACATATCTGTAAATAAATTCCATAGAGATTTAATTCTTATTTGAAGTTGGCCACACGTGCGTTGCTTACCCTGAGACCTATGATGAAACGCCTCGGATACGTATTTCTCCCCTGCCACACCCTTCAAAACAGAACATAGTAGCGCTTAACACTGCTATTATACGCAGAAGTAAGTAAGAAGCTGATTTTTCTAGAGTCAAACCGCAAACGCTACTATCTTTGCATTTTGATCGACTTCGAAAAGGAGGAGGTACTGTGTTTGGATGTACGATTTTTTTTAAGTGTTAAGTTAAAGATGTTACTTATTCAATATATGACATACAAACTAAAATCTCATTTGGAATCGTTGCAATTTCATTATAATGAATAATAGTATAAATAATATAATTCCAGGATAAATACAAGCTTAATTTATTTCCGAATTCCGTTAAAAGCTTGTCCGAATTAATTTTGATACGTCACGCCTGAGGTTCGCGTTTCAATGAACGTCAACGTCAATTCCTAAATTTATATAAGAAATTAATTATTGATGCAGTAAAATATTACTCGGAAGTGTACCTTTATGTGTAAGCCATTTTACTGTGAGGTGGCCAAAATGGGCTATAGGAGCGTTGAATGTGAGAGATTTTTTTTGATTTAGAGACCCAGGTCTCGAAAGAAAAAATCAAAATGATGATCTGTGTCTAAGTGATTTGACGGCAGGTTTCATATAACTAATAGTACCAGTAAATAGAAATTTATAATTGCATTATTTCCTCTCACTCTGAGAGTACGCTTATGCCCAGCAATGAGATAGACATGTAAAGCGCTGATTTTATGTTGACACGCGGAGCGATCGGGATTCTTACGCGTTTTGTGGGTGTACATACTTACGTGTGTTACTAGCTTAATGTTACAATTTTCATTTATTTTTTAGTGAATTAGATATTGTATTTACAAACGTAGATTTCAGGTTAAACTGAAATGTAATTTAAAAAAACAGGTTAAACTGAAATGTAATTGTAAATAGAATAATTAAAAATGGGAGTTGCCTGCTAATAAACACATTAGTAATTATCTCTCTTTAGAAATTGAATATTTGTAAAGAGAGATTTCTAAGTAAAATTTAAAATAAAATTTGTCACTTCATTTTTGATTTATTCATGCGTTATACAATATACACATATAAAAATATCATTAGAACATAAAAAAATATGAAACTATTTTTAAAAAATATAAGCACTTACCATTTAATCAAAAACCAGGATCGACATCGCAAATCACATCCACAGCAAACCACTAACGAAACAAACACGCTCACTTATAAAATAGAACGTACGCGAAAGTTTTAGCACAGAGCAGCCATGCTAGAGACGTCCGCACCGCTCGACAGCCGGCGGCATACTGCCTCTTGAGGAATAGTGCGAGAGCTTCTGTAGCCGTATTCAATGTAAGCTACGACTGCTACGAAGTGCTACGAATAGTCGCTGTAGATAAGATGTAGCTATGCTACGCCTCTCTTCACTTATTTTAATTTAACACCATTCAGAATGAAATGGACTGAATAGGAAGTAATTCTTGTTCGTTTTTTATTGTAATTAACAACGTTTTACTGAGTTTTACAACGTTTTTAGTAAATTAATGATGGATTTAAAGTTTAAAAGTTGTATTTCATCTTGTGGCATTCTAATTGGTTTCATATAAGCGTTTATAAAGATGTCATAGCAGTAGTGGTTCAGTTCTTTCATATATCATTTCGATTACATTTAAGTTATATATATTTATAATGTTAAATAAACTGAGAAAAGATACAGAATGTAAAATGCAGGCAACAAAAATCCAACGTCTTCCAGCGGATGCTATGTAGAGCTAGAAGAAGATTGAATTTTCATCTCAGTCACGTCAGAAAACTACAGCTACAATACCGTGCCTTACATTAGATAAATCTGTTTTATGTTTTTTGTCTCTATTGTAATTAATATACTGAATCATCATCATCAAGGGCACTACGGCCACGGGTGGGCCTTGGCCTGGTCCTGAATATCCTTCAAGTCTGATCTATTCTGGGCTTTCTCTGCAATTTGTCACGCCCAGAGTTTTCACGTCCTACACCACTCCATCTAGCTACCTGAGTTTTGGTCTTCCCCGGATTCTTCGTCCGTCTGGCTTACCATGTGTCCAATTTTAATAACCTTGATGACATTAGGCTCATCGTAAATCAGGTAATTTAGTGAATGGATCGCTTTAATATTATTAGTAATGTAACAGAGTGATAATACAATTATAAAGCAACTAAATATATAAAACCATTTCACACAATAAGCAAACCCCAAGGGCTGTCATTAAGGCGCAATGTGGGTACGGCACCCTCGCATTTCACAATAAATTCACAAAATCTAGGCTTTCTGACCTATTCCTAAATCTGCCGGGGAACGCCTCTATTTATTTACCCAGAAATGGCCTACCCAGTGGGTAACGAGAAAACGTATACTTACGTAGAGAGGTGATGGGGAATTTAACAGTATTACATGTATATTTATGTTTTATGATACCATAAAAATATTAATTGAAATGAGATTAAAACTGCGATATTATGGCCAATTTAAACGTCGCCATTTTAACGCTGGCAGTGACGATCATATATAGTATTATGGTCTAAGGTGACGATAGTATTCATTACATTTCATGGTCATTTGATGTTACATTAACCGTGAGGTCACGTTTGATATTAAAAAAAAATTCTCGTTTTTTCATCTCTTATTATTAAGCATATAAAAATGAAATAAAGTTAAAAGACTAGTGTTGTTACTGAAACTTACATAATATTGCAGTTAGTAAGTGTTTTCAAGGTGGTAGAACCCTTGTGGTTCGACTCCGGTGGCATCACCGCTACACCTATTTCTACCTTATAACGGCACTTTTAAGAACTGCTGTGTTCTGGCATGAAGGGTGTAATAAGGAAGACGTACTTATCTGAGGCGTTCCAACTTACTCCACAGGAGTAGCATTCGTGGCCAACCCTAGGTAAGATTCTGTTCTGAGGTTGATGACAAATGTCCATGGGTGGCAGTGGTCACTTGGATCAGGTGGACTGCATGTTCGTTTGCTACTTCGATCATATAAAAAATGGTTAAATTCCAACTTCTCTTTTAATATCAGGAATACTGAATATTTATATGGGAATAATGCTTTAAAAGACTACAATAAGTTCAGACCCGCTATTTGCCCGTCACATTTCCGTATGCACACATTATTCCGGGAATGGAGAGTAACACCCATACATTACGGATGTGTCAACCAGTGTGGGCTTATGGAGTTATGGGGAATTCTTACTGGAAAAGCTCCTTATTCGCGACATAATGGAAATGAGATAGATTGGAATGGTCTCGTGTTAAATGGTAGAATTCTTTCTCAAATCTCGTTTGAAAATTTGTTTCAGAGTGCATTTATTCTTTACAGTTGAGTTCTTTTTTATCATAAATATAATTATATTTTTTTATTCTTTTTTTTTTAATCCATCTTGCAATGAGGTTATTGCATTTGTATTGTACCTTAAGCATAATATAATTCTTACTCCTATATTGGTGAAGTCTAGATAAATTAGTTATTTATAAATGTCCATGAACAAACAAATCGTTTGAATTATGTTCGGATAGTATTATGGCGATTAAAAGGCACAGCACAACAGCTAAATAGCAATGTCAAATGTTGCTGCATTCAAAACACAGCAGTACTTAACATTGCAATCGAGGAGTGTGACAATGTACACGAGGTGTTCCATCTTGCATCTCCAAACTCTTAGCCCCTGAGAAGTAGTATATGAAGAAAAATACTTCTTTTTGTGTCTACGCCATAAAATGAACAATGTCCAAATTATAGAATTCTAGCTTCTGTGGTCTAAGGTAATGATTAATCAGTCAGATCTTTTTATAAATATAGGTTGATATGTTTCCCTCACGTATCATTATTGATGCATCAGAGCCACAGAGCTATCGGATCTTGTTATACATAATACACTTTTAGAAATGGTCGCTTTTACTTCATTGAGGTCACCTGCTCCGGGGATTGTTACAAAAATAACGAGTCATTCTTCCCGACTTCCGCTACATTTAGTTCTTTAGTCAAAAGAAAGAAATGGAATAATTCCTTTGCCTTTTAACCTTATTCTTTATTGAGACTATATTGAAATATTTTATAGAAGTACTTTAATATTTATTACAGTGATTATTTAACATGAGTTTGCTTTTAGTTTGCTAGTTTTTTACTCATTGAAGTAATAATGATGTCGGTAGGAATGGTATTATTATGTTTTATTATGAAGTAGCAAACGAGTGTACAACAGACTTAAGGATCACCGATTGGTTAAAACCTTTGACAAAGGGACATAGGTTTCCTTTGTATGTACTACCATCTTTACAATGACAGTTCCGAGGACCTATTTGACCTAACCTACGTCAGCCTTCCACCATCGCACTACTCGCCGAAGGGTGAAGTTCCATCCACTAAGTGGACTCATGGTGATCCCCTACGGTCCGGTTTACGAGCTCCATTTGCTACGGATGTACAAAATATGTAGTGAACTTAGCACATTCTTTTTTGCCACCGACGTACAAGATGTGGAGTAAACATCCTTCTGAGATTTGGCTGTATACTTATTATAGAACGGAAAACTAGTTTTAGACGACCTGCGTGGCGAAACGGTTGCCATACCGGTCTGACGCGCGATGGGTCCCGGGTTCGGTTCTCGGCCAGACAGACATCTTAATGATGAATGTAGATTTCTGTTCTGGGTCTGGGTGTCTGTGAAGTCGTGTATGTGTGTGTCCATGGCATCCACGAAACAGGAGAAAATCCTACTGTGGGGCTATGAATGTAGAAAGCGTTTTAAGTTTGAGTAAACTATAAATAAACTCTAATTATAAACTAAGACTCCGTCCAATTACACTAGCTTAGTAATATTTCAAACTTTAATATTTCCTCTGCTTAGTAAAGTATCGGATGTCTAAGAAAATCCGGATTACATTTTCTCGTGCATGAGGAAATATTTACCGCCCTCAAGGGAATACACTCAGATGCTGCGACGTCTTGTATGTTACATGTTGCATAAAATTGAATATAGTGAAAATGAGAAATCTTTTTGAAGTAGCAAACGGGCATGGACCATGTGATGGTAAGTGGTCCCACTCTCATGGGTTTCTTATCTTAATTCATGTTAAATAAAGGTTTTATCAGAATTTAATTATGGACTAGATGACCCACGCGGTTTCAGAAGAAAATAGGCATATTATATACATATTTATACATAATTGCCACCCGACGGTTGGAAGATTACACAGCCATATAGACAAAACATTTTTTAATTGCATTTTAGTCATAGGTATCGTGCATACTTTGTACTACTTTTTACTATAATATACATACATTATGTAAAAAGTTGTTATTTGGAAATCACATACAATTCTATTTATTTGTATAGAGGCGTTGTTATTCTTTAAGACTAAGTTGACTAAAAATAAAGCTAAAAGCTATGATCCTTTTCCTGTTTGTGGTTGCTTTCAGTTGGCTGGGGTGTCATTGGTCACTGAACATCAAGTGTCCTTAGATTCTATCATTTCATAAATATAAAAAAGTTTTTCCTTTCTTGCTATTTTATTAGGTTTGATTAACCTTGATACATACCACAGACATATATCTGATATAAACTAGTTATTATGTAGGTAGGCGATATCTTTTCTTAAGTTTCTGTGAAAAATACTTATCATAGACAATGAAACAATTAACTGACGACAGGTTTCCTAATTTCGATACGGTGTAAAAATAACAAGTCTTCTGATGGAAAATAATTCTCTGGTTTTAAAAATCTTATACACTTTTCATCGCTGTCAAAAAAATTCGACGAGATTAATATTTAACATTAATTTTCCGCGAAATATAACTAGATACCCATACTTTTTGGATATCCAGTTTAATTGGGAGAGTTGCTCCAAAATAAATGTTTTCCTTCACAAAAAACCTCACTTTAATGAAAAATTAATTTGATTACAACTGTCTAATTTGTTTTGGGCCGGCCCGGAACAAATATCTGAAAATTGATATTTAATTTTATGCGATTTTGAAGTTTATAAAAAAGATGGACGAAATTTAAATTACTGTGAAGACCTTTATGGGCCGAATCCTGAACAAACATAACTTTATGATTTTACGAAAAGGTTACAAAAGAAATGATTACGGTCGTTCTGTATATTTTAGGTTCTTAAATATTTTTATGATTTTGAGGGTTTTAGATATAAAAATCAGAATAGCAATATTTTCAGTACTTCACTATCACTACATAGTATAAAACAAAGTTCCTTTCCGCTGTCTGTCTCTATTTAGTTATGCTTAGAACTTTAAAACTACACTACGGATTTTAAATCCGTTTTTTTTAATAAATAGTGTGATTCAAGGGGTAAGTTTATATGTATAAATATATCAAATATATAGTAGAAAAGCGTAAGAAACTGCGGGCAAATGCTAGTACATATATAACCCTAGAATGCTTTGACAAGGAAGGTACCACCACTATGCCTATGTCTATAGACAAACTCCTTATTTCCTTACCGACTAAAGACGATGAATGCAAACTTAATCATATAATTCTTAAAATTATAATATTTTCTCAAACCATTTTTATTTTAAGTTTATATTTCTCCCACTTAAATGAATTATTGAGTTTTTAAAGTCAATATTACAGGGCTGCGACTAATTAGCGTAATAAATAACGTTTCATTATGACAAAAAATATAAATTACCATCTGGTGTTATAGGTGAAGGTTATTTACGGCCCTCGGTAAATAAATTCACCCTTATATAACCCAATGAATTTCTTTTGTTCCATTTCTTTGTTAAATGTTCTCGTGGAAGTGAATTGTGCTAAAAAATATGCAAAATATGCTAATTTTTCAGTCGGCGAAATTTTACATTTGCTGATGAAGCTTTACTTTTTGAGTTGAATTTTAGCATGCTATTTGAAAAAGTACACTTTTTATATTTTTTGTCTTTATTCAAAAATGGTTTTTCTATTCCATATAAGTCGACTATCGTATCTTCTTCACTATCACTATCATCACTACATAGTATAAAACAAAGTCGCATTCCGCTGTCTGTCCCTATGTATGCTTAGATTTTTAAAACTACGCAACGGATTTTGATGAAGTTTTTTTTAATAAATCGACTGATTAAGAGGAAAGTTTATGTGTATGATATCATCCGTTATATAGTAGAGAGGCGTGAGAATCCGCAGGCCAAAGCTAGTATATGATATACGTAAGTAGAAATGGTTATTTTCCAAATAACGGTAACACGCCTGGATAATATCCGAAGCCGTTCCCCTATTGACGGGAACGAGGTAATGTAATTTGCATTAACTGTCTACTGGTTTTCTTCATTCACATTTTTTCCAGGAACCTGTGAAAATATTTTGCTTTCAACGTTCTAGGTACCTATTTTAAGGCTGTGTAAGTATGTACAGCTATTGGTCGTATATATTAGTGGTATATTAATTTATTTCAGTTAATGGTTATGACATAATTCGTTCTGGCTAAATAAAAAATACCGTAACTAACAAAAATACAATTTCGTTTGTAATACACACAAAGATAATATTTTACTTAGGAAATTAAATACGAATTTCGCTGGTCTTTTTTTTAAATTAAGTATATAAAGTTTATAATGTTAATCCTTTTAAAAGCTATATACCTACTTAAGCTTGCAAACAATAATCTTAATGCGAAATAATGTTTAAGACATGGACTAAAGTTTATATCGGCAATTAAATAAATAAAATTAGAGCGATCAGTTGCTTGATTTGTCACATGTACCACCGCCACACCTATCATACCTGCCTCATAACAGCAGTTTTAAGCACTGCCGTATCCTGGTCTGAAGGGTGTTGTAAGCGAGAAATGCTTATCCGAGACGTTTCATAGTCCTCAATTGTAGCAACGAATCTGTCGTCAATTTGTTTAATTGGTCAAATATTTTAAAAAGCTAGGCATTCAATTAAACATCAGTAAATTGATTAGCGGTTAGCTGACGGAACCCAGGCCGTTGTTTCCTCACGGCTGATAAATTTCACTCGATACGCCTCCAGGCGATCTTAATGCCAACGACAAGACAATTATGTTACTAGTGATTGGAATCAATGTATCGATATTGTAAACTTTATTTTAATTTATGTGTGTCATTGCTGGTGTTGGATATAATATGGGGTTGAGATTCTTAGATGTATCATTTCAATTTATTTTACGGCTAGAGAGAGGTATATAAAGTGTATTTGTGTATTCTTGTATTCGATTTTATAATAACTTTTTGGATTATGAAGGTATGGAGATACCACAAAATCTTAACTTCTTGGGTTTCATTATTCGTTGTTAGTTTAGTAATACAGACTATAAAATAATACAAATATTGTGCTACGTGCTACAAGTGACAAAGGGAATTTTGGTAACTTTATTATATATGTAATTCTTCTTTGTCATCTATTTAATCAATAAAATTATTTATTATAATATAATGATTGAGTGACATCAATCCTAAGTTGTCGGATTGTACTCCGTTAAAAATAATGGTATATATCGATAACAAATTTTATTTTTGACATCACTAGACATATACTTTAACAGCAGAAATAGGAAAAAGTCGAAGAGCTCTTACCGCACCCTTTTCGTTGAATATTGGACAAAGCCTTCATTTTTACCGAGGCTCATATTACTATGATAATTACGAATACAGGAGGCGTCGAAGCGAATCGAAGGAAATATTTTCTTTCCGTCTAGAGATTTTTAGTATTCAATTTATATGGAACCTTCGACAGAAGTAATAACACATGAATATTTTATGAAGTAATTTTGCCACTAGCTCATTTTTATGAATCTACTCGTGCAGGGACGGGATTTAATTTCTAATTGAATTTTTATCGTGTCAGTAGTTGACTCATTTTTTTTGTCTCCTATTAGGGTAGAGATGTTCTATCAGAGTTTAGGCTATAGTCAACCACGCTGCCAAGTTTGGATTGGTGGCCACTGCACAGCTTTGAGATTGTTTTTATTAATTATTTAATCAATTCATTCATTCACTCATTTATTCACTCATTCATTCGTTCATTCATCCTTTCGTTCTTTACTTATTTATTTAGTTATTTATATTTAATGTTTTCTTTGACCAATAAAATAATAAGTAATTATCCTATCCAAGGTTAAATACAGATATTAGTGGGGAATTACCGTCATGTGCTCATATTAGTATTTAGTAACTTTTTTATACATTCAAAAAAGCCTACAGGAATGCCTAAGCTCTTTCTAATTTTTAGAAAATAGTTTGTCTAGTTTACAGTTGAATAAAAAATTAATTACCTATATTTTAAAAAATATGCTCAGATAGATATAAAATATAAGCATATTCGGATTCTATATAAACGCACCCGCGTCACACGTATTGAGGTTAAATCTAAGCTCAAACAGTGAACTATGGAGGATGTTAGAAAACATAATATCTTTTATCTGAAACCATGTTGTATGGCTCGTTGGTTTCGCAAATGTGTTATCCGCAGGTTGGTAGAGAGACACAGAGTACGGGAATCAGTGGTACAAGTATGCAAACAGTTAAAATACTGATTAATTATAACTGTCTTTATTTATGATCTCAATAAAAGTAATTTTTCGGCTGTAAACCTTAGAATTATAAGTGCGTACTAATTAAAAAAACCTGTATATGTAACTTTTCATATTAATTCATATATGAGTGGTTTTTAAATTTAAGTTTGTGGTGGTTTTTATTTAGCTCAAATACAGTTTATTTAACATGATTCGGTAACAATCTTTAATAATAATATGACTAGTAGCGAAGTAGTTACCTAGTCAAATGTTGTCAACCCATTATCGGTCCACAGCTGGGCATGGATCTCCCCTCACTGCGAGAAGGATTTAGGCCTTTAGTCCACCTCGCTTGCCGAGAGCGAATTGGTAAACTTCTCACAAATTTAAGAACTTTTAGGAACTTTGAGGTGTGCAGGTTTTCTCATGATGTTTTCCTTCACCATATAAATCTAGTCACATAACGATCGACGAACCATGACTATATTTTATGAAGCGAATGTAAATTTATTATATGATATTAAAAGTAAAAAAAAATAGCAATAAGATCAACAGCAAAACATAGTACATATTTATTGAAATCCAAAGTACGTACGAAAATCCTACTGCTAATGTATTCTGACACAACACGTAGGTACCGATTCCGTTACTCTGTGACCCCGAACGCACAAATCGATTGATATTTTCCGGCCACTGCGCCCGCCTTATGACTTTCCACGTGCGTATCAAAACAATTCTGCGCCAGTGAAATACGCAAACCAATACTGTACTTTGAAACATGCAAATGAAACGGTTCCGTATAATATTTAGTTTCTACCTAAATGCTTTAAACCGGAAACTTTTAGTGCGGAAATACTTTTGTAAATTCTGGAAATAACAATGCCATACCTATTACTGAGTTATTACTATTATTATAATTGTGTTCTGATTTTAAAAGTATGGGAAGAGATCTCCCTTAACTCCTAGTAAGATAGATAAGATCAAGACCCTACTTGAGGTTGACCACAGATGGGTTGCTACCTCTGAGGGCTGAATTGGAACGCCTCGAATAAACATACGGACTATCAGACTATTTACTTAGAACATTTTTACACAAACATAGAAAATAAATACAATGCTACACGCATGAATTGTTTTGCCATCGTAAAAGCAACGAATGGTATTTATTTATTTCCCCTCGTCGCTTCCCATGATCAAAACACCTCAGTAAATACAAAGTAAAGTAAAAGTACAAAGAAAGTAAAAATTCAATTCAAACGTATATCTTTTTTACGAGTTTATCATATGCCAAAATTCGTATCAAGTTTTATGTAATCTCATTACAAAAACATGTCATAAATTGACGAGGGCATAAAACGTTTATATCAAACTATATTCTTTCTTGGTCTTGCAAGGGACTTGTTACAATTTGAACGAGTGACGAGAAATAATGTTGGTGGGATAATATTTTATCGTCATCATCATTATCAATCCATTACCTATGTTACTGCTGGGAAAGGGTCTTTTTCATAGAGGAGGATTTAGGCCATAGTGGAGTTTGCTGGTTAGCTGAATTGGTAGATTTCACAAACTATTGACAACTTTTTTTAAAGAACTCTCAGGCTGGTAAGTTTCGATATTTTTCTTTATCTTTTTGTGCCTGTATTCGAACTCCGTACCATCCTATTGAGAGACAAAATTTCAGCTATTAGGCTACCACTGAATTCAGTGTAATATGATTATTTATCCACACTCATATGCATCTTTGACCAAGGAATTTAAAAATCATTTTTTTCAGACGTAGGCCATGTGTTAGTAAGTATTACAATATTATAGTGGCTGTTATTATGGCTTTTATCTATGCAAGGTTATCTATACAAGACTTCTAACTTTTCTTTTTTCTAACTTTTTCTTTTCAGCTACAATTCTCGCTTGTCGTTCATCGCCGGTAGTCACATAAGCTTAGAGACTAGAGACATCGGTCGCGTATCTCTCGCGAGATGAAATTCCCTGTGTAATTCCAAAAGAAAATGTTTCTTTATATTTTTCGTCTACATTAATCCCCTTCGTATTCCAGTTGTGTCCTACGTAATTTGTATTGAAGCTTGGATGAAATATAAAACTAGTCGGGCATACAATATAGTGTTTGTTTATAACATGTTAAGGTTATGATTTGGCTGCAACCTTTATGTCCCACGGTTAGGCGAAGGTCTCTTGATTATATTAAGCACCGAGCGTGTTACAGCTTGATTCTTTAATGCCGTTTAGTGGAGAAATATAAAAGATAGTAGCCGAAGTGTATGGATATATTTAAGCCATTTTTTATAATAAAGTTTGACAGCTATCGAGGGATGAAAAAAATGTCCATCGGTTTAACGCGCCTTCATTAATACAGAAGTGTGCGTGAAAGCTAGGATTTAATCGTCACCCATCTAACTATGACCATATTTAAAGACTTTACGCAATCATCTTAATCACTCTTACCGCAGTCTCAAGAGTGGCATCACCGATAATTCCGTGCGACAATTTTCTAGAAGGATACAGATTATATGAGAGCAGAATCAGAGATTAAAATAAAATTAAACACTTTTAATGGCAACTGGGATGCATATAATAAAGTATTAAACTTCTAATAGTGATAACTTATAAAATTAAGTTAAACTTCCCGAAAGTTGTAAGTACGTTGTAACTTCCAAACGAGTCACCCATTCGGTTTTTACATCTGAAACTTTCGCCAAGATCCAAGTTTAATAACTATGGTGAATGTTATCACTTGAAAATTTTTTTTATTTTTTGTAACTTTCCAGATTTTTTTCTTTTTTATGTACATAAAGGACTTTAATATAAAAGTTTTTTTTTAAATATATATTTTTTGAATTTGCTACAAGCAAGTTGTCCACCTCATGGTATATAAAAATATTATTTAATTGGCATAGCTATACCCAACACAAACCGCTTACAAACTACCTACACCAATAAACTTACCAAATACACAGATCTCACTATCGTACTGAAAACACAGTGGAGAGTTGATAAAGTGCAGACAGTTCCTATCGTCATTTCTGCCTCAGATTTTATTTCGAAAATCTTTATAACTACCTAGCTTAAAAATACTACAGATACACCCTCTTACTTTTCTTACCATCCAAAAAGCTTTCATACTTCATACATGTAGAATAGTCAGAAAATTTCTCTTCACCAATACTTAATTCTACCTTTTTCCTTCAGTTAACGTTTGACTTTTAGCCCGCGTAATTAAGCCTTTCAACCTTGTTCATAAAAATATAAATAATAATAATAATATACATAGAATTTGGAATCAGAACAAACTTTATGTAGTCCCCATTGTTCTTTCTACCACTGGGGATATACCTTATCATCTAAATCAAATCATTAAACTCATCGACAAATAGCAGCCATATTAAATACTTGCCGGATTGTAAGAAATTTCTTGCAATTAAACAAAAAGGATGTAGGTCCACATAATCTCACTCAACTCATAACTTTATAAACACTGCAACACTTGGTTTTACCCGTAAATCTTGCAAATATTACCAAATTTCGCTGAGAGAAGGCAGAATAATAATATTATCTTTATTTGCAGAATTGGTTACAAAGTTAGTCAAAAGGTAAATAGTTTAAAACATCTCATATTTGCTACATAATGGCGTACAAATAGAATGAGTCGCATTGAATATAGAATTTAATTAATAATATTTTTAAAAGGCAAAAATAGATATGGCGGTGATGCCTTTGGAGCCGAACTACGAAGAATTCTTACACCAATAAATGAAAGTTGTATTAATATGTAAAAAAGATAGGCAATATAATTTGCAATACATTTGATAAATCTAAGACTTATCAGATAATGATACATTTGTATCTTGAAATAGCCTGAAGAAGTCTGAAATGGTCACATTAATCATTCAGGAGGTTATTTCGCGGTTGTATTGGAACCATTTAAGTTGGGAATTGCTATTGTTAGGTCATCAAATAGCTTTTGTAGAGCCCTTAGACGATACACAAATTGGTTGGGTACTTTTGTAATAAATCTAGTTTAATATTTTATATCGTAAAAGTAGCAAACGAAAAATTACTTCACCTGATTGTAAATGGCCATGAACATTTGTAATGAACTAAGGATAAAAAACCATGATTGTATAATCTCTGAGACTGGTCACAGATGTGTTTCTAGTTCTGTAGACTAAGTTACCCTTAGAGTACACAGTGCTCAATACTTTTTTTATATGATGGAAGTAGCAAATGAGCATCCAGTCCACCTGATGGTAAGTGGCCACTGCCGCCGATGGACATTTATAATCAACCCCAGATAAGATCACAGTCCTACCTGACTAAGTTGAAACGCCTCGGATAAGTATGTCTCCTTCCCACACCACCAACAAAACCACACCCTTCAAACCGGAACATAGCAGCGTAACGCTGCTGTAAATAATAAAAATAGGTGTGACGGTGGTGCCGCCGGTGTCAAACTACTTACGTAGTGTTCTACTTCTCTTCCCCCCGGACCACCTTGGAGTCCAGACGTGCAAAAAGAGTGACACGTTTCTGTTTTATTTCACTTAAAATATTTGTTGCATATATTAGAACAGTGCTTGGACGACCCCGGTAGCGGTCACAAGGAGTGCCTGGAGTCCTTTTTACAGCGCTGAGGACGGTCACTGGAGGGGGGGGGGGGTCATGGGCGTTTAGTGGATAAGAATCCCACACAATCCGACGTCGCTTCCAGGGCGTCGGCTACCTTTTGAAGGTTTCCCCCTCGACATCAAAAAAAAGGTACCACTTTATTACGTAACGATTTTTCATGGTTACGATTTTGCATATCTACTTTCTACCTTTTATGAAGAAAATACAAGTTTTAATGAACATTCCAAATTACTAGAGCAAAGGTATCGAAATCTAAAACCTAGCTTGTTAGACACGTAAATAAAAATGCTATTTTAATAGAAATACCGCAGTTGGTTCCATTAATTTTAAAATGGGAGCGTTCGTTTCTCTCAGGAAGCATGGAAGAGAAATAACGATGCCGGTTTTATGAGAGGTTTCGAACCGAATTGCAGGCTTGAAATATCATCTGTTTGTTTTCATAGGCATTCGCTCGCTTGAATGTGGGATAGTTTGTTGAAAGTGAATCGAATGTACAGCATGTAAAGAATTTATACGTTCTAATTTGTCTATGGACTGACGTATGGAGACTTTTTAATGTTGTTGAGAAGTTGCAACTTCTTTTTATTTTGTTTTTAAAATCTGTTTGCCTGTTTGGGAAAAATTATGCAATTTTCTTATACGCATCATTGTATAGTTTTACACGCAATGGTTTGTATACTGCTGAGTTAAGTGGGTGGCGATCGGAGGTCGCAGAGAAACGAAATTTTGAGATATAATATTTAATTAGAATAAAATATTACAAGTATGGAATACGCTAAACCGAGTCGATACGAGAACACGGAGATTCTTCGTTCCCACGATATGTGGGAGCCGTGTGATGCGTTGCGTCAGCTCCTCGGGTTACTACGCTAGGGTAGTACAACCACTCGTATGTAAGGGTTGCGTAACAGCTGTGTTTTGTTAAAATGATGTGGTAAGGGCGAATTATCCAAGGAATAGGCTATTTGACAAGTTTTAGGAAAATAGCTCAAATTATTCGTTATATCATCATACATTTGTGATTTAATTAAATCTTTGTGAATTTCTCTATTTACTACAAAAAACATCATCAAAGTTTATATATGAAATTGCCGCGAAAACCGGCCA
>DWPV01002665.1:0-16713 GCA_018251915.1 Urbanus proteus proteus
TCCGTTAATGTTCCTATCGTTCCTAGGGCGACTATCCGCAAAAAAAAGTAGGGCGACTATCCTTTTTGATACGGATAGTTGCCCTTTATATTTACAACTTAAATAAAAACTATTCAACAAAAAAACTTTATAAACAGTGTAATTCAAACTCTAGTACGTACAAGTAAACAAAAAGTATGCAGAAACCACTATCAGTATAAAAGATATTCAATAGAAAATACTTATCGATATAAGTTTGACGCCCGTCAGAGCATCTCCGCGGAAGTATTTTGCTCATATTTTAAATAATATTATGCCTACTTTGACAGATTATATGGCCGCGAGGTCTGTGGAAAAGACTCTTCTAATTATAGTTAATTGTGAACCTCAAAAACATCCCTAACATAGTAAATGAACAACCGGGGCAACTATCCCATCGAGGCAACTATCCGGCTTTTACCCTATAGTGTTCACTAAATAGCGGATAGTCAGTTTCCCGCTATTTATGCCGCTATGCACTGCTATGCTATCGAGTATAGCGCGGTAATTGGCCCGCGCGGACGGCTAGTGCCCGTGACAGACTATTTGCATAGTGATGTGATGCTGTGTACCCATTTATCATTTTGCCGATCACTAAATTCTTCTTTTCTTTTTTTGTTTTTGTTTTTATTTTTATTTACCTCTTTTGCTAAAGTGTTTGATAGTGTTTATTGTTTAATTATTCATGAAGCGGCTTGTGTACCTTTTAGATGTTTGTCGAAGTTTTTAAATAACGTCGGGCGTGATCGAGAGTTGGTTGGGTGACCGTTAGTGGTGAAACTTACTGCATCCGCGATTTTGCATGTGATTTCTAGCTTTATCAATTATATGCATCATCTTACATATAGGTATGTGCAAGCATTTTAAGTCCGGACAAAGATATTAATTTTTATGTGAGTAAAATCTTTTTATTCTACACAATTCAAGTCTTATACAAGTGTATGATTTCTCACATTACCACCTTCGTGCTGAATACGATTTGAATAACAGAAGGTTTGCGAGCTGAGAATCAGTTCGGATCAGATAGCCCTTCGCGGAACGCTATCATGCGATGTTTGTGGAATTGGTGACGATTATGGAAACTGGTTTAATATGTATTGATGGGTGCTAGTTGTGTGTACTATAGAGAGTAATTCTGTAGAAATAATGTAGGTAAAATAAATTGTGTAACAATAATAATAGGCATCTGTAACTATCTTTATATAAAAGTTTTATTTTTATTTACTTAAAAAATAAACGCTTTATAAACTTCTGTAGAGCCCCACAGAAGGATTTCTCGCCGTGGTTGCTATGGATACACACATACACGAATACACAAACATCTAGACCCAGAACAGAAATCTAAATTCATCATTCAGATGTCTGTCTGGGCGAGAATCGAACTCGGGACAAGCATCCACATGCTACCGTCGAAACGCAAGATCTGCTTCACTCTAGAAATAGGTGTGGCGGTGGCACTTCCGTGGTCGAATCTAGTCGTTTCTTTACGCTATACTTAACAATACAAAATTAGTTTAGTTTAATATACAAGTAGGAATAACTTGAAACATTTATATTACACAACTAGCTGATTCCCACGTTTTAACCCGCGTTAAAAAATTAAAAGGAATACATACCTAAACATAGGTAACACTCCGCTCTCCGGCGACGACCACATGCGCGTGGCGCACGCTAATGCTTTTCCCAAAATTAAAGTAGCTTATGTTACGCCTTAGACCTTCAGCTATCTTCCAATGTAAGTCCCGTCAAAATCGGGTCAGCCGTTTAGGAGATTACCTCAACCAAACAGACAGACAGACATTTTTCTTTAAATAGCATATTTATTATAGATATAAATGTTATACATATTATTATTATAGGTTATAAATGTTATATTGAAATCACAAACAGACACTTCAATTTTTTTTATTTCTATAGATAATAGATAGGTTCATATAAGTTATATATAGATATATAATATGTTATGTTATAACAGATACTCACCCGTCAGATAATCGACGGGTCCAGGATGCGAGGTGAGTTCAAGGTGAGACCATGCAACAACCCATAAACCCGCAGATTTATGGGCCCATAACTTCACAGACGCCTAGACTTGATGGATTTCTTATACGTTAGTATGAAATGTCGTAAAATACGATAACGCTTCTATGTTATTGACTGTCGTTTTCTATGTTTGCGTTAACTTTAGTGATGTAGTTGTTTTCTATGGGTTCAGGGTTTGATACTCGAAGCGACTTTTTGTTAGAAATTAATTTAAAAGTCATAGAACTTCTTTTGGTTTAACTCTGGAAGCATCACTGTCACACCTATGTATGCCTAATAACAGCAATGTTGAGCGCTATTGTGTTCCTTTGAATAGTGTGACCTGCTCATCCGAGACGTTCCAACTTAGTCTTCAAGAGTAGCAAGTGAGCAACGCATCTGCGGTCAATTTCACGTAGATTTTAATATTATCTGGGGTTGATTGAAGATATCTGCGGCAGTGACCACTTATCGTAGTAAAAATCACTTGTTTTTGCTACAAACTTTACCTGTGTAGCGAAGCTCACCATTGGTGTCTGATGATGAGAAGGTGCGGCGGTATATGATGGAAAGTAGGCACTGTCGCGTATCGACATTTTCAAGACCAGAAGAGTCGCAATACAATCGCCGAATTGAAAAAGATCTCTCTTTGCACCTTTTCTGAAGAATAACAGAATGTTATTGCGCTCCGAAACATAAATACAATAGACATACATATTTCAATCGCAATTAGTGTGTTAAGAGATTTTAGTTATTGGATTATTATAAAGTCATTACTTATACAGAAAGAAGTTTCTACGGAATCTGTAGCCAAAAAACTTTATTTGTAGCAGCGCCATTTGAAGCGTGCCAAACCCCCAACATTTAGGCACAACCTCCAATACCAAAGACGAAGCATCGAAATAGAGTCCTAATTTTATTTTTTTTGTTCTTATAATAAATTCGGTATGCTTTGATTATATAGTATGTCGGTATAATTGTGTATGTAGAACTCGCAAATGCAATTGTTGGATTTCATTGTTGTCTCCCTATAATTATAAAGATGTTTAGATACATCATTTGAAGTTTCTACGGGAATGAAAATTTGCAAGGATTTTGTGACTTTTATATGCAAACACTATTGTTTGTTAAACTCGTCAAATAATATTACAAGTAATTAATATGTATCAGTACTTTTGTGGGGTGTGTATCATACTGAAATATTGCCTACTCTCTCTCGCATGTCGTAAATGGCGACTAAGTGAATATAGGAAATTGGAAGCACAGCCTTTGCAATGAAGTATACAGTTTCGTGCACATTTCATCTCCGCTGATGAACACAGGTAAGTGGCTACTGGCTTAATAAACTACTTTTATGTAAGGACGGCTAATTCCTATTAAAAAAACTTTTGATGTACCTAAGTCTTATGTCTTGGATTAGGAGTCTATTTGGTTACTTCATCAACAGATGCCGCAGACAGTTTAACTAAATTTACGTAACCAGTACATCGAAATATTCAATCAAAGTGCTATTGCTCTTTATTCGTCGTTGATTTTCAATTATGAACGTCGGAAATCGTCGAAAACGCACACAATTCGCACCCTTCGCGTTTCTGCAAAAACTAGCGACGTTTTTGCCTCTGCGGCAATTGGGGTGCGATAGAAAATTGACTGTGAGGGTTGGTTGCAAGGTCGAGTTTCCGCCGCCCCATGCCGGGGATGCTGCGTCTCCGTATGTATTATAAATTGGTTTACAGAGGCGCGGGGGAGTCGCTCGCTCGATACCGTCCAGTAGCGGATTCGAGTCGCGAGCGGTCGCACCGTAGGAGTGCTTACAAATTCACACGCTTACTCCGATGTTTTTAACACCAGTTCACGTTAAGTAAACGCGAGTGTGTGTGTCTGTTATGGGATTGCTTGCAGTGTAGTTTCGCGGACAGGGTGAGTGCTCCCGTATGTAAATATCACGCCTAAACTAACAAGTCTCTCAATTTGCCTACGATGCACGCTTGGTTCTTGATCACGGAAGCCCGTGCCTAAAGAGGTTATTGTTAAGGCTTAACAAGCAGCTCAGAGATACAGTAGCTTTTGACAGCTTGACTTGAAAGCTGTTGTGATGGTACTCTCAGATGTTTTCAGCTGAACTGTCTTTAAATTGTAATCTGATCAATAAAATATTCAGGAAATCCATGGTATATCTTGATGCTATATTTTGATACTGCAAGGGTGTTTTCGGAATTAAAGCAATCATTATTTTAGTATATTACTTATAATTATTTTAGTTTATTATTCCGGCTAAATTTGGATAAATGCAGAATATTTAAGCGAATTATGCAGATTTCTCTAGCTGAAAATCAATAAAGCATTTAGTAAATAGTAGGAACCTACATAGTAACATATTATGTATCTACAAAAAAATTATAGAGATTGCATCTGGGTCTCTTTCGTACCATGTGATCTTCAAGGTATTTCGCCCTACCGTATCCTTAAATTTACGCAGTACCTTAAACATAGAAGCACTCCACTGCATATGTATAGAGAAGTATGAACGTTTCTAGGATGTTATTCGAATGTCATTACAGTACAAAACCATCGACAAAAATTGAAGCTAAGTGATGGAACCCTTAATTGGGTGGATTGGGGGTTCCTAGCTTCAATTTTTCTTCTATTCAAGCAATCCTAAAGCACCTCCAGTTTGGGTTTATTTGATTGATTCTAATCAGTCAATTCTTAAATATAAGTTTTCTAATTAATATTTTTTATTTAATAACCGAAGCGCGGTGCAGAGATAAACTTGTTTCCACAGAGCTCGATTCATTATTTGGGTCGTCGATGAATTCTGAATGTTAAGCCGATTTTTATGAAGATTTCTGCTTACGCGTTTCAATGAGTTATCGATCAGTTTTCTTGCTTCGGCGTTACTTTGCCAAGTTTTAAAAATTGAGATCGTTGACCTAAAAAAATATGCCTTAAATGCCGTAGACGGTGAAAATGAATAAAATATTACGTAAAGAATTTTATGCGCATTTTATTAATGTGCTTATAATAAGTACACATCTAACAAACTCTAAATAGATGTAATTGACAAAATAAATATTTAATTTTAACTCATAGCTTACATGTAAGTTTAGTTCTCACTAGCTTATCTATACAAATAAATGAAATTGAAGTGTCTGTTTGTGATTTTAAAATAAAAAATTCTTATTCATTGCATATGAAAGTATACACGAATCCTATACCAATAATACATTTTTTTGAGTTATATTCAAATATGTATCCCCTTTTACTTTTTAAACGCGGGTGAAAGTATATAAGTTTTATACAGAAACTCTTATTCCCTAAATGCTTTCCGACTACACTGAGACGAGACATAGGAAGTATATTTTGTAACCGCAGACAAATGTAGTGTGGTTAAACCCAGACTGCAGACAGTTATCCCATACCATTGCCTGTCAATTGAGTAGTTTAACTACCAAATCAACCTAGTTTGTACTATTGCTATGTGTGTGTTATTTCTTACGTTTTTAAAGATTCTTATCTAATACCTTTAAACGAGCAATTCTTGTACATATATATGTATCAACAATCTCGGAAACGGCTCAACGATTTTTGAAATTTTGTATTTAGGGGGTTTCGGGGGCGATAAATCGAACTAGCTAGGTTTTATTTCCATAAAAAATGTAGTTCTTAAAAAACAATTCTCAGTCATCCAGGTACTTTATACCTATAACGCATTAGGTATGGTACCATTGGTAATGTTTTATAATTTTGTTTTCTTACTCTATCCTTGCGTAAATTTTCTTTCAAAATCAGAAATGTTTTCAAGATTATTTTGAAAGTGTATTTGTTCTAATCTATATTATTACTAATTAATATCGATAACCTTTGTCTCACATTAATTAAATTTCAGATTGATTTTTACGCAAATTTAATATCTTCGTTGTTATGGACCAGGGATTCAGAAATTGGAAGACCATCGCGTCCGGATCTAGACCGCGAAGGATAAATAAATAAATAACTCTTCACACTCATACACTTTCAATCCTTCTGATTATGTTTTTCAGTGGGTGTTGTAAGAGGTGACTAGAGGGCAAAATCCAGCAGTAGCATCTTCTTATGTATGATTAACAATTCACCAACACGCATGTCAGGGGTATTGACTACCGGAAAACCTTAATTTGTGAAAGATTATGTCCAGCAGTGAATTTTTAGGTGATAATGTTGATGATGTTTGAACTGATATGATTTCATTTTTAAATAAAATGCAGCACTTTTCTATAGTCAATTAAAAATACAATTTTATTAGGTATGTTAATTATACGGGTTGTTATGTGACGTCACTAAGTTATACATTTTCCAAAAAACATTCCCGCTTGCTCGTTGGCCGGTGACCGCGGTTCTCGTGACCTCCATTACTGAAGTTTAATGATTTAACCGTTTAAATCGGGTGAAAACGTGCACTTACTCATGTCTCGATGAGGTGTATTTATAGAGACGTGGAATATTGATGGATGAATTGAGTGGACAGGAGCGCCACAATAATAATATAGGAATACTTCAATTTTATTTATTTGTATAGTTATCTATATAATCTATATAATATAAGTATTCCTTTGTGATTTCAAAATAACAATTTTTTACTCAATGTATATGAAAGTTTACACGATACGAAAATGCAATTTTTTTTTGTCTGTCTGTCTATCGGTCTGTCTGTCTGTTTGGCTGAGGTAATCTTTTAAACGGCTGGACCGGATTTCTATAAGCATTCTAGATAGTTTCTGTAAAATTATGATTAATAAAAAATAATTAAAAAGCTTTCTACTTAAGAGAAGAAGGAATACCATCAGGTATAGGTACTCAAAATAAAGATCTCAATTAGCAAAATCGATATCTGCTGTTTAGCATCGAACCCAGAACACTTTGCAATTTGGATGGGGATCGATATTTCATATGTCTAAAACAAATAACATCATAAAGTTATTTATTGTTTATAATAATATTAAGTGTCTTCAATAGTGAAGAATGTAGTTTGAATGGTATATGAAAGGGTCTATAAGGGGCAACCACAATATTGGAACAGGCGTTAAACAGCCTCACTATAAACTGACCCTTTCGGATATCACGTCGATACTTCAACTTATGCAATGTGGGTGTACCTACCAGTCCCCAATTTCCCCGTCTCCATTTAAATTATACCCGATATAAAATAGTCTGTCCGCGAGAAATTACCACGAGTTTATAATACGCAGCTATCGTGATGTAAATTATCGCGAACATTACTCTGTCCAGATTTGCACCAAGTCTGCAAATCATATTCATTATTTAGGATAATCGGGTGATTAGTTCGGGTGATTTATCCTTTTCTAGTTCTTGGTGATTTGTGGATAGAAAATGTGTATTTAGCAGAGATTTATATATAATCAAGATTCGCCCGTTCCATACTTCACACGCGCGAACCTATGTTTGCCTTTTAATTAGATACTTTCGCTAGACTGCGGCTCGTGTGACAGAGAACAAACTATAACAATTACATAATGCAAGAGCGAGATAACTGTAACTATCACTACGCCGTCTTTTCTTCAGCAGTTACGCAAAACGTAAACAGTTTTTGAATGCGCAGGGCCTATCTATGGTAAAAATCTTTGGTATTTAGAATTATTTCATTTACTTTAATCGTGTTTTGTTTATTGTCACAACATTATAACATTGAAGTCATATTGAAATACACGTAAGGTCTATTCGGCAACAGCGCCACCTATCTGGTTTAATGTTGATAGTTTTCATTCAGGAACCTTCTGGATTCTGGAACTATTTACAGTCCAAAAATAAGCGTGATACATAGTGTATTTGTATTTTAAGATTCTATTACTTACCTTATATTTGACCAGAGCAGAGCGGTCATCGCACTGGCTTGGCACGCCGAGCGTTTTAGGTTCTATCCCCGGCCAGACAGGTTTCTGAGTAAATTTAGATTTCTCTTCTGGGTCTGGGTGTTTGAATATTCCTCTGTGTGTTTTTCACCTGCGATATATGAAAAAAATCGATATTTTATGTGATAATTCTCAAGTATGAGACAGAAGCGCTACCAGGAGAGCAAAGCCGCCAGGAGTCACTTCGACCTTGTCAGCCGACTCCGCACAGGTGAACGAACAGACGGGCGGCGGGCATGCGCATTGCGTGTTTTGATGCTGTACCGGCCATACGTAACTGATGCGATATGGGGTTTGCTAATTTTTTTGATAATTTTCTGTGGGTACTGAAAATTTGCGTCTTGGAATCTATTTGAGTTTAAAAATCATGAAGTAATTATAATGGCAACTTCTAACGCATACCATAGACCAAAGAATATTAGAACATTTTCAGTTTTGTGTAATCTAAGGGATTATTTGACATTAATATTGTATATTAAAATTTAAGTAGCAAACGAGCATGCAGTGAGTTGACGACGCGTGGCGGAGAGGTGTCTGACGTTGATGGACGTTGGGTCCCAGGTTCGATTCCCGACCAGACTGAATCTGAATGATGAATTTACATTTCTGTTCTGTGTCTGGTTGTTATTGTATTCGTTGATGTGTGTCCATGGCACCCACGTAAGTAAGTAAGTACCATCCATTCTTGTTTGGTATTAAGAATTTAAACTAAGGGCCACAAAAAATCCCTTGGCGGTGCAAGCGTCAAGGATTCAGGAATTTTTGTGGCCCTATACGTTGGGACAGTAAGGAAATGACGTTAAGCGATAATGTTCCATGGCCCTCAGGGGCCTCAGGTAACACTCGTCTACAACTCTATGGCACAATTATTTACTTACCAAGAAAACCGTAACGTAACCGCATAATGAAATCATTTCCACATCATTATAACATAAGAGCAACAAAAACGCCATACATCCTCCCTGTCATTATCTCACCGAATGTATCATTAGGGATCCGTATTTATGCTAACGGAACGGTTACGGGGATTTTTAAAATGATTTTATGAATAATAAAATACGCTAAAATGATTTTCGGGAAATGCGATGCGCGTGATTTGAATAACGCTTTGAGCGTTGCTTTATAAATTTAGGGAATTTTGTTAGTATATTTTTGTTTAAGAATCAGTATGAGTACGTAGTAAAATGTGCGTGGAAAAAGAAATACATATATGGTTGAAATTTACAATTGAATAATGAATCAAAAGACATGTCATTGAAACAAACGCGATTATTTTTTTATGATATCGTGCTTTAATATTTACTATTATAAAAAAGATCTTTTAAGCAATTAATTATTGTAATGATCTCTTTAAAGCCGTGATATAATTGCTTTAATAAATAAGGGAAGAGAGTGAGAATAATCGTGTCAAAGTCGTGTCGTCAGGTTGTAAATGGCTTCAGAAATTTCTAGGAATCATTCATTTATTATTAAGATCTTTGATCTACTCCAGATAAGGAGGCGTTGGCAAACAGTTCCAAAGGGTTTTTTGGAACTATACGCCACCTTATCTGGAGTTACCACCTTTGTCCGTAAGTACATATTCAGGTGCACATGTTACATGATTTGCAAAATTTTAGTTGCATATATAGTTAAAATAAGTCATTTAATATATTAAAATAACACACTACCCATTCTATTGACCCTTTAGCTAGCTTGTGCAAATCGACCTGTATGCGAGCTACCCTTGCACTCCCTAAACAAACGGAAGGGGTAGAGGGTGAACCAATTCGTAATTAGCGTACCCTCTCTCCCTAAACCCGTAGCTTACCTTGGAGTAATCTAAGGGATTTATTTGACGTTAATATTGTTTATTAAAATTTAAGTAGCAAACGAGCATGCAGTGAGTTGACGACGCGTGGCGGAGAGGTGTCTGACGGTGGGTTCCAGGTTCGATTCCCGACCAGACTGAATCTGAATGATGAATTTAGATTTCTGTTCTTTGTCTGGATGTTTGTGTATTCGTTGATGTGTGTTCATGGCACCCACGTCAAAGGAGAAACATCCTACTATGGGACTATGAGTTTTTTAGGTGAGTTTATCGGAAGATAAGTCACTTTTGACTAGCATTTGGCTACGTCGCACTCCGAGATTAGAACTACGCCCAACAGTGGAACCGCAAAGTAGTCATGACTCCACTTGGATATCTTTGACAATTACAAATGAGGTTTGAGGTCCTGAGGTAAATAACAAATGTGTTACTATACTTATGAACAAAGTTGGAACGCCTCGTATGATCACCGCTTCCTTATTATGTACGCCCTTCAAACTACATAGAACACAGTAGCGCAAAACAGTAGGGCTGGTGCCACTGCTCTATTATCAGAAAGGGCTCTAAAATATGTATATTAGGCACAAAGGGTCATAAACCTAAAACTTATAAAAATATTTTTAACAAAAAAATTTAACCGACTTCTATGTCACTAAAAAGTAAGAAATAATTTTAGTTCATTCGAATAAAGGTTATTTTAGTACATAGTTCTGAAGTCGGCGCTCAAAATCACACACACATTTCGTTGAATTATCATGTAAACTATGTCAATATGAGCGTTCAAGTTTGAATCATCTCAATCAATTCTGGCATCGCGGAGTAATCGGTGAACATAGGTACATAAAAAAAAAATACATACGTCTGAACATAGTACCTCCTCCTTTTCGAAGTCGGTAAAAACCCATTTAATAATTAGTAGGAAAGACATAATATTCACCGACGAATATTCAAACGCTCTGAAATATTTCTTAAAAGTTCGCTTTTCCTTCCAGGTTTTCCTCATCACTTGCAATAAATTCCAGCTTGCTCCATTTTCACCTAATCCGTGTTTTGGTGCCTTTTTAATCTTTACAGATTCAGGGGTATTACCGGCAAGTGTTATAAATAGACTCTAGAGCCGGTTGAGTTCGGGTCGGAGCTAAATAAATAATGATGCATAAGGGATGTAGCGATGGAATTTTTGGGAAAAATTGCTTTGGTCTTTAGCTTGATAAAAGAGACAATTACATAAGAGGGCTTATGTTGATTTTCATAGGTGTAAAGTTTAAGTACGTATTATTATACCTATACCTCTTTTTTTCGTAAATACATATATCCAAAATGTTTTGGTGATGTTTTAAAATTCATTTTGAGTTTTTGTATAATTGTATCGTGATTTAATGTTTGTATGTTACGGATATTAACGATTAAGATTACAATCGAAATATAACATGAGATTACTGTTAATTTTTTTACAGTCAATTTCAATAAAAATAGTTTGAGAAGGCTTTTACTTGTGGTTTTTTCATAGGTGTAAAGTTTATAGCAATTTATGAGAAACTAGTTGGTCCCTGCGGTTTCGCTCGCGTAAAAAACAAGTAAAAAGGAACACATATCAAAACATTGGTAACATCCCACTCTCCCAGGCGGCTGCAAGCGCGTGGCGCGCGTGCTAATGCTTTTTCCAAAATTAAATTAGCTAATATGTTATTCCAGATTATAATCTATCTCTGTACCAAATTTCATCCAGATCTGTTTAGCCGTTCTAAAGTTATAGAGTAACAAACATCCATCCATCCATCCTCACAAACTTTCAGCTTTATAAGACTAGTAAGACTAGTAAGATAGTAATCTTCTGTAGATTTATGTTTATGAGATTTTATGAGTTCTTTCTTGCTTATATTACATATTTTACTTGTACGTTGTTGTATCTACAATAAACAAAATCATAGCGTTGGTGCTATGAGCGAAGAAAGCGTTATTTATTTTTGTACAAAACTTGAAGTAAAACGAAAATTAATGATAACCTTAAACCTTACCAGCATGCAGGTACGGGATAGATGTATCCCGATTGAAAGCCCGACGGGACTTATTGTTATATTATAAATCGTTCATGAAATTGCTGCTCGCTGATCGATCACCATGGTTAATGGTCGAGATGGTATCTATGTAAATGCTTACCAAAATATATGGTTTAGGAGGAATACACGGCGCCAGTATTTTTTCAAACTTTTTGCTTAACTTGTTGGCGTGTGTTGGGCGAATCTTGGGCATTTTTTTAATATTTAGAGATACTAAAAATATTAACAAGTGAATAATTTTGTAACTCTGATAACAGTTAACTGGTTTACTGATTTGACGACCCGCGTGGTGGAGCGGTTACCATACCAGTCACACAGTAGGTCCCGGGTTCGAGTCCTGGCCAGATGTCTGTATGATGAATTTAGATTTCTGAAGAGATTTAGAAGATAGATTTAGAAAATAGTACTACGAGTGAAAAAAGCTTTTATAAAAAAATCGGTAAATAAACTACCTACTTTGAATAAAATATTTTTGATTTGAATTGATTTAATTCGACCCGATAATGGACCGGAATGTAGACTCAATGTTTAGTAAGTTTAAATAAAATATAAAAAACTTATTTAAAACATACAAATCTTATTTCCTTTAAGTGCTGTGACGCTCCACTTAAGCACTCAAGGACTAAAAAACCTAATAAAATGCGCTAAAAGGAAAATAAAATGCTAAAGGTTACTATCGTAGACTAGTTGAAGCAGTATTGAAAAATATTTCTGTTACAGTAATACAACACCATTATATCTTTCTTCCTAATAATAATAAGTTAGCCTAATAATACTATGTTCTGGTTTGAAGATTGTGGTAAGGGAGTCATACATATCCGAAGTTCCAACTTAGTCCTCAGAGGTAGTCGTAGTAGGATTTCTCACACATGTGTAGGTACGTATTTACTTTTTACAAAACGCCGCTACCTCCTCTGTATAGATACCTCTACATACATAGGAGGTAGCGGCCATTTGTAATAAGTAAATAAGTACCCGGAATTTCATCCGAAGTTTCGAACGTGATTCCATCCGAAGTTTCGAGCGTTTCGGACTTCGGTGCATAAACATCCAATAAGTCAATTCCAGGCATTGGACAGGCTTAACGAAAAATGAACGATACTTTATGCTTTAAGGCTTTAACGCGACTGATAATATGGTGGTGGATGACAAATGGTGGTGGTGGATGACAAATACGGTTAAATCGTGAATTTGGAAAGATCCGTAACTTCGTTAACAGATGCACAGAGAAGTTGATAGACTAGTTGGCAGTAACCATATTTATCCGTAACTTCGTTATACACAGAGTACTTTTGACGTGGAGTAGCTACCAAAAAAGTACCCGGCTTGGAACGTATATTGATAGATCTTACTTAGTCATTAAACGTTTTTTTAAATGTGGAAGTACCTAACTATAGGTGTAGTCCTGATGTCAAGTGGACACAGCCGCCCATGGACATGATACTAAGCCCAGGAAATATCGCATCTTTACCTGAAGTTGCCCATACATAATCTGCTACCTATGAGTACTAAGTCGGAAAGCGTTGGATAAATATGTCTCTCTCACCAAGCATCAATATATTATTTTAATAATTAATTAGAAAACCCAGTCTGCACTGACTAAACACACATTGCTAAATTGAAAAACACGATACATGCTATCAAAAGCACAATAAAACTTGTTCGAATGGCCCGAAAACCATTAACGTAATTTCAAATACACGTTCAAGTTAAAAACAAAATATCCTAATTTTATTAAGCCGTTTATAGAGATGCATGATATCCATAAGTGAACTTTATTATCACTACATAGTATAAAGCAAAGTCGCTTTCCGTTGTCTTTCCCTATGCTTAGATCTTGAAAAGTACGCAATGGATTTTGATGCAGTTTTTTAAATAGATAGAGTGATTAATGAGGAAGGTTTACATGTAATTTAATGCGCGCGACGGTGCGCTTTATAAATTTGAAGTTAATGTAGTTTATTTAATTCCAAATCGGGAATTTGAATAATAAATAACATGAATATTTAGTATGTTGGCAAAATGAAGCATTAGAATAAAATAATAGATTACAGCCTTTATTAAGACGAAATAGGCGAAATATACAACTTAACAAGCTGTCATCCTCTAGTTACTCTACTACGGGAGGAATTCTTATTATATACGTGCTTAGTGCTCACCTACGTTATATTCGTATTCCTAACTCGTAATTCGTAACTCCTATAAAATGATACCAGATGTGCCGGTTTTACCGGCGTTTAAACGTTGTCTATCAGTTAGTGTTCATTTTATTAAGTAGATAAATTAAATAGGCATTGAAATCATCACACACTAGAATTTAAGTAATTACTTACAAGTACAAGCTATTATAACAATTACATACGTCCACTCGCTCTCGGCGTCCAAAGCCAGCTTCACTATAATCGCACCCATTGATTGAAATGCGTACGTTCAGAAACTGCCAACAGCGCAACAATGTTGCATTGCCGTGTAGAGAAGTCATTAGGGCTGTCACTTATAAACCCGTAGTGTAGTGAGGTCAACATTCTTGGCTTATTGTTTTACAAAATTCTTGTTATTTATTATATCTGATTAGGGTATGAGCTAGCCGGTACCTTTATTTTACTAGAAAGTTAACGTACCGGAATACTGTTTTACAAAGTGGATAAAAATAACATTAAGAGGATTTTGAAGAACTGTCAGTCTTTTTGTTATTCCTTAATGCAAATAATGAGTTTCTTATGCAAATGGATCGGAAAAAGTGCGTGTACCAATATCATATCATTGGCACTTAAGAATTATATTTCTCAAGTCGTAATACTTACGCTTAACACATAAAATTAGATAAATAAGTGCATGATTTATATGTGCTTACGATGCTTATTGTATATTTTTATATTATATGCTTATTAATGCTTATATAATGCATATTATATGCTTATATAATGCTTATTGTATATTGTATATATATTATTTTTTACCAAGTATTCATATATGGATATAAGTTACAAACAGGGTATTCGCCGTTTTTATATAGTTTGACAACACAATTACATAAAATCTGTACTTTTGGACTATTTTCAAAATGATTTCTCAATGTTGTGACAACCCTAGCTGAAATTAATCCGTACGAAAAACGCCCCAGGGCGGCGGGTCAGCGCAGACTGAAGCGGTAATTGTAATACCCTGTAGATACCCATTATATTAAGTGATTAATAAATTTTGAAATGAAACGCTTTTTCTTGTGTGCGAATGCCTTTATGCCGTTTGTTAAGTAATGTAAGGTTTATACGATCGAAGAGGATAGAGGTATGCTATTGAGATTAATAGTAATGTGCTGCGGTCATCGTCTGATGTACAAAGGTTCTGGGTTTGATCCCGGGTCAGACAAACTAGGTAAATCTTATTGAGTTCAAAGACCCGCGCGGTGAAGCGGTCATAATACCGGTCTGCCCATAAATGGGTTCCGGGTTCGATTCCCGGCCAGACAAATATCTGGATGAATCTAGATTTCTGTTAGGGGTTTGGGTGTTTGTGTGTCTGTGGCACACACGACACAGGAGACGAATACACAAACACCCAGACTCAGACATCTTAAGTCACCCTTCAGATGTCTGTCTGGCCGGGAACCGAAGCCAGAACCCATTGCATGGCAGACCGGCATAGAGACCGCTACGCCACGCGGGTCGTCAATATGAAAAAGATGTTCTTCTAAAGACAGGAAACGGTATAGTAGTAAAATTACTTTTATCGTCGAAGCGTACCTATCAATTTTCAATTTATTTTCATATGTCGTTATATTTGATATTTTATTACATTTTCCAGAACTCAATTTCTTCCGAGGATTAAATTACGAACCCTCCATAATTAAATTCCTGTAACCCTATCGAGGGTCTTAAGTTAGTATCAAGATTGCTAATAGTTATTAATGGATACACTAAAGACCGCCACTGGTATGAAAATAAGAAAAACATGTGAGTGGCGTACGATCATTAACCTACAAACTAATGGATTTCGGTTTTAAGTTTATATTTTAATACAAAAATACATCCATAAATCTTTAATTAAAATATTGGTTTCATGTAAAGTTTATAAAGAACCGACATTTAAACCATGTACTAAGTCCACGTTTTTTTATATTTTTTTACTTTTAATTAGTTATGTAGAAGTCGGTCGGTTGTATTTTTGTCAAAAAATGTATATGAAGTGATTGTACAAAAAAAAAAAAAAATTAAAATAAGAAAATATCATCGTTTTTTTCATTAATTTTTTTGTGCCTCAATCTTTTGAGGTCCATAATAGGCCTGTTTTGATAGGGGTTGATAGTAGTCATCGCGCCTGACATGCATTAGTGACCATAATAGATTTTGATGTTACATAGGAATCTCCTGGATTTTTCATTTACCTATTTACTTAGTATTAAACCAGCGTCAATTTATTACTAAGTCGGCGGAAAATACTTTGCTATTTTAAAAATTCTAGGCAGCCTCAGATTATAAATAGCCGAAGAATCCATTAAAACCTCATCAGGAGTACACGCTATACCTAATTAGACGCCCGCAGCTATACATCGCTCGCTAAGCGCTGTTCTCAATAAATTGCCTTTAGTTAAACATTTATTTCATAAAAAATATCATTACTTTTCTTTATATAGCTCTTAGAGTATACACAAAGTAATATCTTTTTAAAATATGAGGACCTGCTCATCGGTGTCGTCGGGATCTCTCTCTTAATTTAAAGAGTGCATTAATCAAAATATCCAAATAAATAAAATTGAAGTGTCTGTTTGTGATTTCAAAATATTTTTTTTACTTGAGGCATATGAAAGTATACACGATACCCAGTGGCGGATTTGCAGTGTCGGCCGCCCTAGGCCCCTGGCCACGAGCCGCCCCTTTTTAGCCCAAGCCTAAGC
>DWPV01002666.1:0-16711 GCA_018251915.1 Urbanus proteus proteus
TTAGGGAGTTGAATTCTCACATGGCGAATTACATAATATATTATTTTTCTTCGTGGGAGAATGGGCCCCCCAGTGGTAGTGGGCCCCTAGGCAGTTGCCTACTCTGCCTTAAGGTTAATCCGGCTATGCGGACTTTGCATCAGTAATATTGAGAAGAAAATAGTATGTAAGCAAAACGTAGACTATGTATTTAGAAGCGAACATTACATTAGCTCTATCATTAAAAACGCGCTTCATGCAGATGATGACTTTTATTATAATTTTATATTTTTGATTGGCCACTTATATAGCCATATGTCGACAAAATTAAATTGTTATCCATAATTTCAGATACACATGCATAGGCGATACCTAATTGTAACAAATCAAATCACCAAACAACAAACTATAATAAAAACATGTTGCCGGAATTCTAATACGGTAACGCCGGAAAATTTTTGAAATGATTCAATAAATCAGACTGCAAATCAGAGTTCATACCAGTGACTTAAACCGATTAGCGGAAAACGTGAGGTAAATCCGACGTTAAACAAGATGAGCGATGCTCAGATGCACAATGCCATCTAGATGGAATGCAAAGACTTCGTTGGACACGTAAACTGAATATATGCATTAGGATTTGCAATTCAGACTTACATATGTTATGTAAGTATACGATGATTTCGAAATACCGAATCTTTAAATTAAAATACGTGCACCGAGATTGCGTCTGGTCTGGACATTCGTTTACGAACGTCGATTGAGTTTGCAGACAGCCATTTCCGGGGAATAATTTACTTCCTAATGGGCACACAAAATTTAAAGTCTGAAATTCTGGAATAAAACTGGACAATATTAGTAAAAAGTCAATGCAAGAAGGTATAACTTTTAACAAAAAAATAAAACCGACTTCCTAGTCACAAAAAAGTAAAAAATAATTTAAATCAATTTATATAAATGTTATTTCAGTACGTAGTTCTGAAGTCGGCGCCCACATAATATATTTCGTTGAATTACGGAGTTAACTATGCCAATATGAAAACTCGATGGTTAAACATAGAAAAATATAAATATATACACGACGAATAGATAACCTCTTTCCTTTGGGAAGTCGGTTAAAAATCATCGCAAATACGACTACCAAATGTTACTTGTGAGCACCAGAACAGCCTTCCTACCTACCTACACACCTAGTGAACTATACAAATAGTGTTGTAGAGGCAACAAGTCTTAATACAGTCCACATACGTTAGTGGGTGTTTTTGTATAACAGAAAGCTTGAATGGACCACTTATCTAATATGGACTGGAGCCAATAAAAACATTTCGCAACTAGTGAGAAATGTTCCCATTCACATTAAATTACGAAAGAAATACATAATATAAATACAAGTAAATGTTTCGTTCTTAGCAAATATTCTAAAAGTTGTACATACATAGGAACGAGAATAGATACGTGATTTTTGTGGAGTTTCTTCAGCCACGTTGTAAACGAAACCCATCACGACGCTGTGTTAACACTCGTTGTCTTTAAAGAGGAATCCTATAAAGCTCCTTTGAATACGACACTGATTTTATTTGACGAAACTGAGACTATATAGCCAACTACATCTTTGAATATGACTTTTTTTACCTTTCGTATATTTCTATCGATATATTGACTTTCAACAGAACATTCCCTTTCTGTGTAAGTATACTCGTATCAAATTCGCATGGGAACAGGAAATTCCGAGCTTTTCGAGAGGTTTTCATAAAAATAATGTTGTTGCCGGAAAATAAAAACTTATATCAACGTGAAGGCTTGGCTGGGTTCAACTAGCAAAAATATTATAAAGAGATGCATAAATTATAATACATAGACAAGCGGTCAACCGAACCCACGTCTACGTACACTCGTTACTTCGTTAACCAAATAAACAGAACTTTCCTTTTAGGTTCCACGCCAGTGTTTACAGACGTCGCAATTGGGAGCGGAGTTTCAACTGCGCGTGCTTTAGGTAATTACGGGGCTGGTGTTTGTACAATAAATATAAACCAGTATCCCTCTCATTAGCCTCCCACAATACCGGCGAGGTTTTACTAAAATACACAGAGGTATACAATGCTCTACAGTTGTTATGATAGTCCTGATTCTCTATGTTATGGACAAAGAAATTAAATTATGTGTGTATCTAACGCCATCGTCCAGGAATACCTATGATTGACCTTTGATAAGATTAAAATCCTACTAAAAGTGGACTAAGTTGGACTAAGTTGGGACGCGAAGGATAAGTATGTCTCCCTTACCAAATCCTGTGAACAAGAACACAGTAGCCTTTAACACTATTAGTTAGGACAGAAATAGTTGATAGTGGTGCCGCCAAAATCGAACCACAAAGAGTTTCACCGCATTCTGCTCTTTTATGTCTTCCGACATAGATAAAGAAAGGACTTCACAAGGTCAAATATATAAATTAAATGTAAGTATGTATGTAATATACCTACTATAAAATTTCAAACATAAAAAACCATAGGTACCTACAAGCTTTCAGAGCGATGGTAAATAAATTGTATTTGAACTCTACACTCCCTCGTGGCTGTCACGCCCTGGGGTAAATGAAGTATCGAACATACGTAAGCATGGAGTTCCGTCAGATCTAAAAATATTTTCCCTAGCTTTTATACATAAACATTAATGTTCACCTGGATACAAATTTAAAATTAAATCTAAAAAATCTTAACCGCTCTTTGTGTTAACAACAAAAAAATGGTGCAAAAAGTACTCAATGGGCATTACTTTTTTACAGGCTTTCATTAAACTAGCTGTTGGTATGTATGGATCAAACATTGTAACAAAAATTTAAAATTTTTCAAAACAATTGCGCTGAATTTTATTTTTATTATCACAGGTAAAGTAACTTTTTGGAGAAATACTAGTATGTAGACAACGTGGCTTTTTCAATTAGCGAACGTGCCTACAAAATTGGCTCTTAGCTGATTGCTGGCTAAAACTGGCGACAGGGTGCGGCCGGACAGGTGCGAAAAGACAACCCGGCACGCCACGCCATCACTATAAACAATTTTCCTTTCGCTTTATTTTAATAAACATGATATATTGCCATTAATGTGGAAATTACCGACATACAATGGGTTGCATAAAAAAAAAAGTACAAAGGTGGTACCGACTAGTGGAAATTATGAAGCACCGCTAATAAAAATATAGTCTGTGAAAAACGAGTGGTATTAAATTTCATTAATTTGAAGGTGGAAAAACCCTTTTATAGTTCGACACGTGACGCACTACCGCCACTACTGTGTTTTGTTCGAAGGGTGTGGTAAGACAAACTTCCAACCTTGCAGACCTCCCAACATAGTTCTCAGAAGTCATGTTCTCAAATAATGTAATAGGGTAATGTAATAGGGAACTATGCGAAAGCGCAAATAAGATTCTAAGCTTATCTGGGGTCGTGAAATATCCATGGGCGATATATTATAAAAAAAAATGTAGTACCAATTTATTCCATAGTCGAGATCATAGGCCAAGTAACCTAAAAGATTGTAAACGTGTTGCTGTTACTACCTCGCAAAATATTTATCAAGGAGCGCTAAACCTACAAATAATATTGATCTACTTAGATGGCGGTGTAAACGTTATTTACTACTGTACTTCATAAATATTGAAAGATATCTAGAGCACATGCGAAAATTGAATTTGTGAGCACGGGAGCAGTGGCACGGAAATTCGCTTATAATAATACAGTAATGTATGTAGATCTGATCTAAAAGATAAGAGTAACCAAATTCAAAAACAGAAAAAAATATACAAGAAGCTAATCAATGTCAGAAAACATTTCATTATCAGATTTACTATAGCCCCCAAAATTTATCAGACGCTTGAACAACGCTTTGGTTTTCAGTTTCAAGAAGAGGATGCCGACAGAGTCAAAGTACGAAGAGCCAGCACCTCAAAAGTGATTACTGAGATATATCTGAATTATTCTGACTGAAACGTTACTGAAAACATAACGAGAGCAAGTGAATTCATTATACGGAACTCAACTACAGTTTTTATTACATATTTATAAAGCGGCCTACAAACCGCGGAATAACGTAGTGGGTCAAGTCCCGAGCATGTTCAAATTAAGAGAATGCTTTTCGAGCATCATAGCGTACTGCGGTAATGCGATATAGATGGTGAAATATAAATATCAGAAATGCAAAAAGAAAATAGAGCTGCATTTCAAAACGTAGGTATCGCTGATGTGCGGAACATTTAACACACAATCAGTGGAATAGCACATGAAAAGAAATATTTTCTTTTATGTGTATCGTCTTTCATGTGGATTTTTTATTTATGTCGGCTTTTGTTATTCTTTAAATTAATATTATGTGAATTTTCTTAACTAATTTGTGTGGGATAGTGCTGGGAACCGAACTGAAGTCCTCACAAAGTTATGTAGAGAAGACCTGCTAAAGTACCACCCATTTATTCCAGTAGGATCGAAAAAGGGTCTTGATATTTTTATCACCTATGTCAAACAGAAATGTAATGGAAAATTTCATATCTCAAATCTATCAAAAAATTGAGGTTTTAATGTTTTACGAAAAACCTAGATTCTTTCCGAGGGTTAAGTATCATTCTCTGTGGATTCCCGACGACGTGCGTTCACCCGATTCAAAAATCAGCACGTAAAAATTATAAAATCAGCTTTTTATATTTTTGTATCGCGCAAATTATATTAATGGTATGAGTGTAGAAAAAGAATAACGTACGAGTACGTATATTGAAATCAAAGCTATAGGTAGTGTTAAGGCGTTACCTCGACATATATTTTTTAAGTTAGGTTAACAATCAGAGATTGGATATTTTGGAAACAATCGAAACGAATCTATCACGGGTGTCCTAGTCATTAATGTAATGTTACAAATTGTGGCTCTAATGCTCGCTTCGCGTCTCACTGATGTATTGCTCAAATCTTATATTACATTACGGAAAAATGGTGAAGGATCGCTATTAGGTTTTATTCATTACATTATTACAGATTCCTTCGACACAGTAGGTATCAGTCATCTTTCAGAGCGCAGATACGCGAGGCGAACGATGATTTAATAAAAACCGTCTCTCGTTCAACAAAAACCCCTTGTCGCGTTTTTTGCGGCTCTCGACTCCGCCGGCGCTCCCGAGGAGGTATAATGCAACGCCAGCACTCACAAACCGCAGATCTGCTTTACAATTGTTAACTTTCGGTACTTGGTCGCTTTGTACATTAATGGCCACTTGGTTTGAGAGTCGTTGTATAAAAGGAAAAAATGTGCAGTTTAATTGGAATACGATTTGGATTGGATTACAATAAATATGAATATGAAAGTAAAAAAATAAAATTGTAATGCTTGTATGCAAATTCTGAAGGGTACCAACTTATCCTTCTGAATCCAACGGTTTTCCGTTGTCTTCTTCTGGTTATCAGTCCAACTGATCAGGGGCGAAAATCTGGTATATATTTGCCTTAAAGTAGTCGCTACTCGACAAGGTTTATATTTTCACCGGTTACGGTCATGGGTAAAGTTGTTTAATAGAATAAAATATTTGCTTTTTTAGTGTTTAAAATAATCAGTGTTAGTTACAGTACAAGCACCGACCTACTATCCACGCTCTTGGCTACACATCTAGGTATCTCAAATTCAATTAGGCACACATTACCAATCATGTACTCTTGATTATACAGACAATTACGACGTAATTAAAACGACCGTGAAAATGATTAACGTTAATGAATCGTTTGCATCAGTTTTCGCACGTCATTATCAATTTTTAATTTAATTTTACCGTCCATTGCGTAAAGCGATTCTTGAAAAAAATATTTAAATTTTAGACATATTGTTCCAAACTTATTTTTTATTTCTATTTTCCAAGACCAATAGTAAATAACAACATAAACAATACGTAGATCCGTTTTCTTTTAAGAAGAGCCAACTTCAATTTTGACGAAGTTAGAACGCCTTGTTCATCAGTCTTCTAATCAAGACAGACGACAGACGACGCAATTAACAAGGCAGAAATTGGTACGACGGTAGTGCGGCTACATCGCACCACGAAGGGTTAAATGTCTTTAAATAAAATAATATATATGGACTTTCTGAAGCGTGAAATAGAACCTGCAAAATTTCATAAAGGATCTGTGTCACGCTTCTGCCAAAGTTTCTATTTCAGCATATAGAGCATTCCCGTTATTAACCGTGCAGTGCCGTCGCTGACTGTTGTATTCTAATTATATGATGTTGTAAGGCTGAGCTAGTAATATGTCAAGCATTGCAACTGAGGTCTTAGGCCTCAACAGAAACGCTTCTATAGTCAGTCATGTAAAACTACAATCTTATCCTCAAAAGCGAGAGAGGGCACACATATCGTCTGGTCATTAGACGCTTTTGCTACTTCTATTTCATAAAAGAACTATCCCTCGAAAAACACAACAGTGAAATGGACTGATCTTGCTTCTAATGGTGGCTATGAATGAACATAGCAATCATAGCTGATTTACTGTAAAAGTCGATTTTCATCTTTTGCGATTAATGAATTATTGAAAATTATTTACCTTATGAGCACTTGAATTCGTCATATTTTTTAATCCATACAATACTACACAATACGAGTATAGTATACAATACTTTTGAAATTACGAACTAAATTTCTTTCAGCTGAAAAACTACATAGATTTTCGAACTACCTTCTATAGTATGATATTTTGAAATAATTATGCAAAACGCGTAGTTTTCAGTATCACCTAGTGTTTTCATATGAAAAATAGGTAAACGTCACAATACACAGATGAAAAATTTACACATACCTATTACCTATCTTAAAACAAAAGAAGTAAATAAAAAAGGAAAGGGAGCAAGAGAAATAACTTTGTTATTATGAAATACATATTTACAAAGTAATTTTGTCTGTCCTCCCTAAAGTCGTAATAAACCTTATAACTAGGTTCCATGATCAGATAGAATTAAAACCAATTGTAAGATTTTAAAACTACAAAGTGATTGCCAAGCTTATGTATGAAATTATACCTATAGATTGAATAATACGAATAGTGATTTCCATTACAGAAACAATATTTTTCTTATCGTGTGTTCTGTCACGTAAGCGTGACCAATGTACCTGTGTTCGATAGTAAGGAGGTTATAGCGGTCACTAATAATGCGCCTTTTCTGTATATGACTGTCCCTTGCCTACTGAAGTGAGGCCATAATTTACCACTTTAGTGACTAACGTAACTGTCAGTGTCCATAGATCTTCGGACCGAGTAGTTAGAGCCCTCCGAAACACAGAACCTCATGAAATTTATCTGCGCAAGCCAGTTGCTGTTCGAGAACGACGAGCCCTCCAGACGCGTTTATTACCATGTCATGTCTCTGGCACCAACGTAACAAACACAACTCATTACAAACTAGGATTAGTCTGACAAACTCAATGAATAAAATAAGAGGTAGAGACCGGACGCAGCCTGGCTTCAGGTAATTAAAGCTGCACGAAGTCGGGGGATAGTATAGACGTACGGTACAGTGACAGTACATAGAATAGGCTTGTGGAATGTCATTAATTATGAATGTGGCATATGTGGCGTGAGTCACGACCAGTAAACTTCTAAGCGGCGGCGTTGATAACTGAATTGACCTGATTTAACGCAGCCTTGCATATTATGCACACTTATTAGCGATATAGCTAAAATTACAAAATGGCTAATAATGTTACGCGAAACCGGAAGATGATACAACTGAATTTTTCGTATCTCCTCTCTATCTTCTCACTTAATATTACCGTCGAACGTTAAAAGAAATAAACTCGTTCAGAGTTCAGCCGGGTTCGTGTTATTAAAATCTGTCGGAAGTTTTAAACAGTTTGTACACAGAGCAGCTGCACGCTCAAATTATTGAGATTTATAGTGGAAATGGAGTTGCCAGTTCCAGGACTACGGCGTTGCTAACGTGTGATGGCGATGCTATAAATGGGTCAAACCTGGTTGTTTCGCTGGCGTGATGCCAGCAAACAAACATCAACAATGTTCCATTATCAAAGTAAACAGTGCCCATATTTTACTTGAAATACGAGTAGCGTTTGATAGATGTCTAACAGGACAGCGGCTCGACAACAAATATACAATATCTAACATACAAAATATACACAATACCTCTTCACCTTCACTCATTTTCGATGAATGACACCCACATTCCACAGCTATGCACAATTAATTCACAACGTTATCGCACGCGCATTTGGCACCGACGCGATATAATCCGCATAATTCAGGCGACACTTCCACCACACCACATTAATGCATTCGTGAAACCCTCACACCATTGACTAGCGCGGGAACATGTGAATCAAGGCCGGCCGAATAAAAATGTATTTCTGGATCAGTGTTATGGATTAACTACGGCTGCGCTTACGCCATCCGCGGCATTACATCACGGGCCGCGGAGAACCTTTCAGCTCCGTCGAAAACTGTGACTGAGATGACTTATGCCGGTTATAACGCCTTCAAGAGGATCGATTCGTGAGCAGCGATTGTTCTGCAATCAGGACTATAAATAGGACTTTTCTTGCACGAAAAGATGTTATAGTGTGTGCTCAAAAACGACGTCCCGCGCGCACTGATCGGGGGTCCGGCGATGATTCACATCAATTGCTCTCATTTGATTAAACGGGCGTAGGCATAATTCGTCAGATGTGTCTGGGCAAACGCAGCAGTAATGAGATAATGACACACTTAAAACAGTGAGTTCAGTCAGGATGAGACACTAAAAGGCGCACTCAGTCCGACTTCCACTTGCCATTGCCCCTAATCTTTATACGGTTATCAACCCTGCGCTTGCTCATGTGTTTTATTAAGTAGCTCCTATTAAATATAATTTCATATGACCCTAGTACAGTTCCTATTGTGGAAAAAAATAATTAAGATTAATAATATCAATGTTATTTTTTAATTGCGTACAAGCTGAATATATATTTAAATTTGAGGTAAAAGTTACATTCCTCTCTCTCTCTCTGAAAGCATTGGCCCATAGAGCAGAGCAGGCAAACATTTTTAAATGGTTTTGTTGTTTTGGCACTATGCAAAAAGTTAAGCTCAGTTTGCTAAGGCAGATCGTATTTTCATAAATTATTTTCTCAGTCTATTAAGAAAAAAACTTCTCGAAAAATATTCTCAAAATTAACATTGCAGTAGAAAGGTAAAGTATTAAATGGTAAAAGATACGGTTGCTTAAAAAGCGGAATATATTACGGTGATAAAATACAAAAGTCGCTTTCATTATCTAGCCATGAATAATTAGCATTAATGCTACTCCAAGTAACAATTCACTATGTGACTTAATGTTCCAAGACAATTATACAATGTGTTACGTGTTCATCAGGGAGGATAGTGTTCCTTAATAATACCCTCTATATATAAGTAAGTGTTACATTACAATTTCCTATAGGCGAATGGTCTTAGTGAAGAATTTAATTTTAACAATTGGCCAAGGATGAGTCAAACATGACGATTATCTGACACAAAAAAAAATCTTAAAACCACCCATACTTAACTTTTTATTAATTTCGGTATGTATTTGTTTATAGCATCCAAAGTCATATACAGTCTGCAATAATTTGATGAGTGGATCTATTATGGTTCCGAATATAGAGCCCTGTCACAGTTGGATAGACAAAGAAGGCTTAGAGCAGTATGATTTTTAGGGTAAAATGTTAGTTAGTATATGGTCAAGATTCTTCATCATCTTCATTCATTCAATTAATTTAAAAATCTATTATCAAATCCAATTTGCATACTTCACATATTACTATAAATATTCATAATACATTGCCTCAAATATAACAACATACAAAGAAAGACATGGTCACACTGTTAGAATATATATCAAAATAATACTGGCTCATAACATAATATGTCATCTTACGTTTAAAATATGTTCTATGATATTAGTGTACTATAGATAGAGGAAGAAATAAATTTGTCTATTCTCAACTGCTATGCATTTGTTTCATTACACACTAAGTGATAATAAAAATTAATACATAGATGATTAATACATAGATTAATACATAGATACATAGATGATAAAAATTAATGTTGCTTGAAACTTGTTACTTACGTAATAACTTTCTTGTATAATTTTGTCTAAATCTAATTAGCAATGAATAAGTCTTAACAATTTTGGCACATTAATGCACAAAAGAAAGTTACAATACAATGTAACGTAAAGAACAAATAAGTATCGGAACAATAAGTATAAGGGTCGGTAGATTCATGATTCTAACTCCTACTCTAGCCGCCCGCAACCCTAGAAGCACCCTTTTAGTCCCCTCTTCCGAGAGGCAGGGGATGCTGTAGCCCTATTCCAGTCCCAGGTCCTAGGGACAAGATGTATTAAACTAATCCTATGTATCTTAAAACTGCAACAGTGGTATAACCACAAAACATTGTATACAATGCAAGTTTCAGTTTTTTTTTATCATACAACTTTTTACTATTTTCCAATCTTCTATTTTATACAATTTCTAAGTTTATCAGTAGAGTCTAGATTTATCAATGTAGATTGAGTGGCACTCAAACCTTACTGCACCTTTGTGTATAATCTAATTATGTATTTATGGATATAAGTGGATTTAGACATGACAGGTGCTGCGCTTATTGGTGGTGATACTATTGTTTTAGATTACTTCGTATAAAATACAGCTGCAATTACCAAGATTATAATTAAGATGATTGTGTAGCATAATAAAAGTTATCTATGTTTTCATTTCATGTATCTAAGTTTTGTTAGCACTTTATTATTACATTTTCTTTAGAAAACTACTGAATGTAATAATACTATATTTTGATTATCATTAATATGTGACTGACTAAATAAATATCAATGCTATCAGTATCAAGGGAAGCATAGTTTTTTTTATATGATCGAAGTAGTAAACGAGCGTGCAGTCCACCTGATGGTAAGTGGCCACTGCCACCTATGGACATCTGTATTCAACCCCAGATAAGATCAAGGTCCAACCTGAAGTTGATCACAGATGCGTTGCTACTCCTGAGGACCGAGCTGGAACGCCTTGGATAAGTATGTCTCCCTTACCACGCCCTTCAGACCAGAATACAGGAGTGCTTAACACTGCTGTTATAAGGCAGAAATAGCTGTGGCGGTGGCGCCGCCAGAATCTAACTACGAAGAGTAGTTCCACCTTGAAATTTTAACTATTGTATTTGTACTTGGTACCTGCAGGAAAACGTATGTCCGGGCCTGGACTTTAGAAAGTATAGTTTTATTTTTCATCATACATGTTGTAATAGATAATGCAAATGTATTGCAGAATTCCTAAATTAGTGTGTGGTAAGTAAATATATGAAGTTTGGTTAATTTTTTCATGAATTATTTAGAAAGTAGCCCTTTTATACTGCACAGCCTTAAAAGAAACTGGAAAACATGTTTTAATCATTCACCTGACTTCAGTCAACTAGCAAAGTAATATGACTTAGATGAATATCTATAAATCACAATTTTTCCTTAACAACAATTAAACTGCACACATATTTGCATGCAAATGTATGGGTCATTAAGTCATTATTGGATATAACAATAGGTATTGCAAATCATTATCTATACAAATAAATAAAATCGAAGTGTCTTTTTGTGATTTCAAAATAACAACTTTTTACTCGATGCATGTGAAAGTATAGACAATATGTATAACAAAAATGCAATTTAAAATAGTAAAATAAATGTTATATACTGACCTGTTTTGTTTCTCCTTCAAGTTCAATGATTTGCAGTGTGAGGGAGCTTTCCATAGCCGCGGACTCGTTGAGGAGGGCATTTTCCTGTTCTATTCCACTTTGAGTCGTTACTTTTTGTGTTGTGTCAAGTTTCATTAAAGCCTACAAGAGATACAATACAATTCAAAATGTTTTACTATGACGTGATAGGAGGATTAATATGTTTAAAATTTAAATATTATCTTATAGGCTATGTTTTGCATACTATTAATGTCTATAAATCAAGTTATGCGTGTTGTAGAAGTTATATATGCAATAAAAAATATAGGATACCAAATGGCATATTTAAATTAATATTTCGCAGTATTAAATAAGTAATTACCAGACAATTAAAAACTTATGTCCAGGAAATACAGGTTAAAAATGGTACATTAATTTTCATTTAACATTTGAAAGTAGACCAACAGATGAATATAAGATGAAAGAACATTTTGAAGTTACCGTTTTCGCACGTTAATGTATCCATTAAGGCATGAAAAGTGAAAATATATGGTATGTAGGCCAGCTAACCTCTTGTGTGATCTCCAGTTCGTGCTTGGTGTTCTCGTAGAGGCTCTCGAGTTCGTCGCATCTTTGCTGCAGCGCGCTCTTCTCCTCCAGAAGCACGAGACCCAGCTGGGCTGACTGGATCTTCTCGCTGCTAGCTTGGTCGAGTTCTCGGCTTAGCCTCTCGATTTCCACCTTTAACTCCACGATCGACACATCGCTATGAGCCGTGGCTGCCATCGTGGGACAGTTAGACGGCTTTACTACTAAAACTTCATAAACAAAGTAAATAATTTCAGAAAAACAACGATAAAACGTGTAAATCAATGGTTCTACATTCTCTCAACAAAAGTATAACGTCTTGACAGCTCGCTCGCGACGATGCCAGCACCTTTTTTGTGACTTTGGCCGGGATGGAAGGCTTTTAAGCTAATTGAACTAACGTAAATTGGCAGTTTATGCCTATCTTTTCATATCTACATTATATTATCTTAAGATAAAAATGACGACAAAGTAATGAAATAAAGATACAATGAGTAACAAAAACCTAAAGTCAGTTAAATATTTTTTTTAGGAATATTTATATGAAATATTCATACAAACATTGAAATGGAACGTAATAAAAGATTGTGACTGAATTGCAGTGTCAAACTGTCAAAGTTTATAATTGTTTGGCGGGAAGTCCAAGTAGAAATAATAAAAAATGTTGTCCCTCTCTCTACGTAGAAGAATCTGAATAAATCTATATAGGTAAGTTTAAATCTATTTGAGTAATGTAAATGTTAATTTTATGATTTTTATGAAACAATTATTTGTTAGTATGTATATGTTATCTCTCGGGTCTTGTGCTTCTTTTTAGTATGTTATGCGTATGTTGTAGTCAGAACTTTTAACCGCTCAAAAGCGCTTCTAACTAAATGAATAAGTAAACAAAATAAGTTTAAAGCCCAGGTCTAAAGTAGGTACTTTAGTGCGTAGATTTTATTCAATAATGGTTTTGACTGAAAAGTAGACAATACACGATTATAAATTTGCACATAATATAGGGGTAAAACGAGTAGGTATGATTCTACCGGGAAGGTAGAATTACTAGAAATTAGCGTGAGACACTTCATGCGTTTCGTTCGATGGTTGTGATTGCCGGTAATGCAGGTTTACTTTTATATTATGAGGCGCCATGCCATCGTATTTCTTGGGAATAGCAATTCTTCTGTGATTTACTTCAGACAGAACACAGTTTTTATATAAGGTTGCAACAATGTAATGCTCATAGAATGCAGTACGCACTGATGAATACTGAAATGCAGAAAAACAATAGATACTACTTTTGACTAAACTGTCAAAAGCAGGTTTGCTGAATAGAACTGTGTTAAAAGTTATTACTAATTAATTCCGAGTAAAGAAGTTATGAAATACTTTGACCAGGTGACCGGGACGGGAAATTGCCGGGATGGCCACTGAATTCATAAGGCACAGGATCATATTTAGGGGAGGCCTATGTTCATCAGTGGGCCTCTAAAGGCTGATGGATTATAGATATATGACTGAGCAAAGCGTGTTAATTACATGTAATCACCAGTCTGCCAGTGTTTTTACTGCCTGTGAGTCTGTCAATACCAATTCAGTTTTTTCATATCTTCCCAAATCAAATAGCTAATATAATGAATGATAAGGTTGTTAGAAAGTAAAAACAGCAGGAATTGCAAAATTTATTTTATTAACATCAATTCAATTGACTAAAATTACAAAATTTTGATACAAAAATGTCAATAAGAACAATGTACACCTCATTCTCCAGTAAAGCAATGTCTCTTAATTCATTATTATTTTATTACACAATGTTGTAGAAGTTAACATTATTTACTACTTTAATATTAAATTTAAAACCAACTTACAAAAGTGGACTTCATTTTTTGCAAAATATCTTTCGACTCTTGTAGTTTTCATAAAACTGTAGGTAATATCAGATTTTAATTAATGTTTGGTGATCCAGTCATCTTATTTTTCATTGTAGAAACAATTTTTTATAAATTGTTATTATAAGATTTAAAATTACGAAACATTATTAACGAAATTCGAGTTATTGTAAGTTAAAATTTATTGTTTAAAGCTAAAGTAACATCAATTAAAATCTGATGTTCCTGTGTAGTTAAAGCAAGGCATTCATAAGTTTCATACTTAAATTCACATAGTAAATTATGTATTTCAAAATTTCAATATACAGCTAAGAAAACATATCAGCTTAAGGACCATAGCTCAAGTCTAGTTTATCACATCTGCTAAGGAATTATTTATAGTACATTATTATATGGACTTGTAAAATTTACAAATAAACACAATTGCTAAAGAATTCATTTTTCATAGTAACATAATTAAAAAAAAAAAACATCAATTTTTAATTTATATTTATATGTATAACATAACGATATGTTGCGTACAAATTACATATTTTATATTATAATTATATAGGTAGGATTTTTTTCAATAAAGATTTAATGCGAAACGGTGGCATTTATTTAGTTATTTTTTGAAAAAAATATAGAAAGAGAGGAAGGTGAAGAGAAATGCTGCCGTTTTGAAAGATGATCTTTATAATCAATAAAGATCATCTGATACATTTTATCCTGACCTAGACATAAATTTAAAAAAAAATGAAATGTTATCAGAACACGAAAATCTGTTCCGTTAGCTGTGAAATAGCAAGGTTCCATCATTTATGAATTTCTGTCCACTGTTATGTCTAAAATGCTTATGTATATTAGCACCTGCTTTCAAACTATTCGTGACGGCTCGAGTTAGTCGGTTCTACATTTAATGATACTCACAACTTTAATTGACGACGCTATTGTTCTAATTTCGACATACAACAACTACAATATAATAATATTATTGCTATTACAAATATTACAAAGACAATAAAATTATCGGAATGTATTTTAAGAGTTCGTAGTTGCCAGTGGGCACATGCTTACATTATTAGATATATTTTTCTACACAATAATTAAAATTTGCACCTTAAAGTTTTTTTTAACTTAAAATAAAGGGCCCAAATAACACATCAAGTGGATAATTTGCTTTTTGCTGACAAACATCAGTTTGTTATGAATGATCAGATGTTCATGACAAACTGATGCCCCGAATTTCGCGTAAATGACTACCTTTTCAATAGAATATATAAGATGAGTTCGAAATAGTGAATTATTTGGCGGAATACCGTATACAAAGTCATGTCTTTGCATATAACGAACTCTTATTACAAGTAGTTTCGGCCAGCAAACATTCGAAAATTCGACCTAATATTCTGCATTTGTCCAAATCAGCAATAATGGCATCTGCAATTAATTTACAATAATCCATTGTCATGTTCCTAATAAACGTATTAGTTTAAAAACAACTTATTAGAATTCGTTGCAATCTAACAGCTCCACTGAGAAATTAGATCTGAGATTTAATCACTCTTATTTACAAAACATTAAAATATTATCGATATAACTTCTTACTATACTAAAATTATCAATAGAAAACAACTTATAGCTAAATACAAATATATATTATTATTGTATTAATAGGATTATGGTCACGCCAGAATTAATATAAATGTTAATTTGTACTAAATCATATTTTCAATGAATAAATAAATAATGAATTGATATAAATAGTATGTATTGTATCTATTTGATAAATTGGCACCGAGATGGCGGGAAATTACATAGTAGCCTCCTCTCGTGATGACAGAAGGCAGAATTACAGAACTTTGTTCAGTAGTTACGCTCCATTAATAGTTATTTTTAATCGACATACAGATTTTGAACTAATATCGCCTGGTTAGCCAGGAAATATACGGTCAACATTGTTATCAATGAAAAGTATAATTTTTGGCTGTATGTGATTTAAGATTTAGTTCCGTTTTTAATATTTTGATATAAAGTTGATAGAGACTTATATAATAATTTGAATCATAATATATAAGTCACTTCTTGAACCATCGTCTGAAATGGTTGTTTGTGTCAAAGAAACTAGCAAGAAAAATTGCAACAAGGGAGTTGGCACTAAAATGCCTTCATAATAGTTATATTATGGGCTGGTATTTGTATATTTTGTGATAGTCAATTAAAATCTGAATTAAGGAAAATAATATATGAATGAGATTAGGACTTGAGCAACATAAAATAATCTAAATTGAATATATCTAAAATAAATTAATATGAGTACATGAGCAAAATAATAAAAACCATAAGATACATATATTTAATATATTGCAACATTAGTAGATATACAATAAGTTAGTAAAATGGACATTCAAAGACATTTGTTAATAATAAGAAATATTGTACAATTGATTACTCAAAACATTTTCAATCGAGACACTAAAGTAGTCTTATAAATTTCGAGCAAATATCCAATATAATGTAAATTAAACTAATACAAATTTAATTTAAAAGT
>DWPV01002667.1:0-16711 GCA_018251915.1 Urbanus proteus proteus
GTCATGGTTTTGAGTATATGCAATATCTAAGACAACAAAACCGAAATCGGAGACAGTTTTTATTCTTGTAGAGTGTCGCAACGGTTGACCGTTATGATACCATTCAATCTTCATTTCGGGATCATCCACGGGTACCACAGTACATTCAAAGTGTGCAGACTGGCCGTCTTTAAGTCCTTCAATATTCTTGATATGTGTGGTAAATCTAGGTTTCATTCCTTTACTCTTGTCTACACATTCAAGTTTCACACTTATTTCTGCTTGGCCCCATCTGTTTGTAGCTCGGCATGAATATACACCCGAGTCAGTAGTTTTAGTTCCCAAAATTTCTAAAACAACCATACCGAATGCATAAACAGTACGGATTCGATGACTAGCTTCTATTGTTTTGCCATTATAGAACCATTCAATTACCATGCTCTGATCTCCAGTGGGAATTAAAGACGCTTCATAATGAGCAATTTGACCCTCACTCATATCAACAATATCTTGGAATACAGTGGTAAACTCTGGTGCTCTGCCAGTATCATCTTCAGGACCGCGACCTGGCTCTTTTCGGAGAGAATCTTCTAGGTTTTGAATCTTTTCTAATCCTTCGGCACCCTTTGGATGCTGAGTTCGTTCTATAAGGTTTTCCTTACTTGTGCAATATACAGTTGAAGAAGTAAATGCCTCTCCTTTCTTATTATAAGCCTTGCATGTGTAAATTCCACTGTCTCTTTCATATACATCAGTAACGTCTAGAGTTACAAAACCGAAATCACTAGTTAGCTTAAATCTTGAACCTTGTTCTAATACTTTTCCATTAAAGTACCATTCTATTACTAAGTTGGGATCATTCTTAGGTTCTACTTGACCTTCGAAATGAAGTGCTTGTCCTTCCACTAATTGATGTTCTGCAGCAATTGGCACGATCCATTCTGGCTTAGGATAATCCGTTTCTGGTAATGATGTTCTCCTCATTTTCGAAAGTCTGGCTTCTTCTGCTTGTTCTACAGCTTCCAGTCCCGTTTGTCCTTGAGGATGTTGAGTATCAAGATAGATATGTTTATCGCCGGTGCATCTTAAAGAACCCGAGGTTGTGGCTGAACCCTTGCTATTTGTAGCTTTGCAAGTGTATATACCAGAATCCTCTTCATATGTATGCACCATATCTAAAGATACATAGCTAAAATCGTGAGTACTCTTGTATCTTGTACCAGATGGTAGTGGTTTGTTGTTAAAGAACCATTCTATTTTTAAGGTAGGGTCTCTGGATGGTTCAACGTTACATTCAAAATGTATGTTATCACCTTCTTTGCATACTATGTTGTTCAAATGAGAAATAAATACTGGTGTTTCATAAACAGGTTCTGGAGATTCTATTTTACTTGGCTTTGGTTGTTCCAGAGCACCAATTCTATCTAATGATTCTGGATGAAGTGATTCTCCTAACAACCAATGGCGGTCTTCGATTTTGATTGATGCCGTAGATACCGCTTCACCCATCAAATTTGTCGCTTTACAGGTGTATATACCAGAATCGTCAATCCTTAATGAGTTTATAGAAAGAGTGACTAAACCGAAGTCAAAGGTGCTCTTTAACCTTGACCCAGTAGTTAGAGATACACCATTCTTGAACCACTCAATCCTTAAATTAGGGTCAGTACGTGGTTCTACTTGTGCCTCCAAATAAACGTGTTGGCCTTCAACAAGTTTGTCGTAGCTTTTAAGGTGCGTGGTGAAAATAGGTGCTTGTTGTACTCCTGCATCAATGAACATTTCAGGTACTTTATTCATTGCTGCTTCCTTTAATTGAATTTGTTCCCACGATTCCGGCCTCATTGCTTGGTCTACTATAGTGGACTTAGATTTGACCTTTAATGATGTCGATGATACTGTACTGCCAGCTTTATTTATAGCTTTACACATATATAAGCCGGCGTCGTCAGTTACAACTGAATTAATATCCAGAGTAACGAATCCAAAGTCATGTGTAGTGCGGAATCGGGAACCTGTAGAATAATTATATAATTTATTAAAATTCACTTTATTTTAAATCACTATTCCACGATCAATCGGTAACTATTAACAGCGTCCCAGTACTACAAAATATTTTCGTATTAGATACATTATATGATTTTTTAATTAAAAGTAAATAATATGCATAATCTTTCCTGTTTTACGTGATGAAATCAATAAGTAGATGTGGTAGCAACCCCCTGGTGTTAAGTGGTCAGTGATATATTAAACAAATAAACCTCAGTCAAATACAGATGCATTGTTACCCCTAGTATCCAATCTAGTCAATTGGAACACCTTATATCAGTATCTTTGCCTTACCCTACAATCATACATCGAACCATCCATATCATTGCAGAATAAGTTGGTGTTGCTTTAGGAAAACTACCATAAGTTCTAGAAAAATATAAAATACATATAATAATAACTTACCCATCTTAAGTTCCACGCCATTAATATACCATTCAAATCGCAAGCTTGGGTCACCAACGGGAACAACGCGTGCTTCATAGTGGGCATGTTGTCCCTCCCATAGTTCTGAAGGACCGGTAAGAACCTGAGTGAATATCGGTTTTTCAAATTCACGTTCCGGCTCATCCGCTCTCTTAGGCTGTGGTTCTTCTAAACGTTGAATCTTTTTCATACCCTCAGGATGTTGTGTATCCAACTGAATTGCTGCTTTGGCTGTTGATAAAATAACAAATGTAACTACATATTTAAAAGTAAAAAAATACATTCAATAAATATACATAACTAGACAATGATACAATTCAATTTTAGATGAATGAGATAGATTTCAGAGCCACTATATTATATTTTTGGATTAAACACATATAAAGCATTTTTCATTATATGTATGTATTAAAGTGAATATGATTTGAACATAATTAAGATCCTTAAGACAAACTAAGTAATAAAAAGTGGATTCGTTAAAAAGTGGATAATAATTATTTGAAGAAGCTTATCAATATTATTATTTTTGTATACTTACTCTTAATCCTCATTGCTGCAGTTGTCACTGCTTCTCCCAATAGATTAGACGCTCTGCACATGTAGACACCTTCATCTTCATCTCGAACATGAGTTATTGTCATTGAAACATATCCGAAATCGTGTGTCTTTGTAATTCTAGAACTATCTTCAATTAATTTTTCGTTTCTAAACCATTCCACTTTCAATGTGGGATCTCCAACGGGAATGAGACGACAATCAAAGTGTGCTGTTTGTCCTTCTTGAATATTATCGATGTTCTGTAGTGGTTGAGTAAATACGGGGCGCTGTCTTGTGACAGGTTCTGGTATTTCCGGTCGTTTAAATGGTTCCGCTGATTCTAATTCTCGGATTTTCTCTAGACCTTCGGGACGTTGAGATTCCGATATAATACTACCTTTTGCGGTTACTGTCATGGATATTTTAGATACGCACTGGCCAAGAGCATTAATTGCTTTAACGGAATATTCCCCAGCATCCTCAGGGACACAATGTTGAATATCCAATGACACGTAACCAAAATCAAAAGTGATATGGAACCGTGACGCAGATTGCAGGGCTTTGCCGTTGTGGTAAAATTCTATCCTTAAATTAGGATCATGTACTGGTTCGACTTGGCATTCAAAGTGAGCTGTCTGTCCTTCATAAACATGTGTTGTACCTCTAAGTTCAGTAACAAATCTTGGTGGAGATATCTTAGGCTCCTCAACTTCCATCCGTGTGTGATGTCCTTGTGCTTCTAACTGCCTGATTTTTTCTAATCCATTTGGATGTTGTGTATCCAATATAATACTTCTATGCCCTAAAATTATTAATAAAGTTTAATTTAAGTTTTTAATATAATATTAAGTTAAGTTTTTTATAGAAAAAATATTAATAAAGTTTAATTTAAGTTTTTAATATAATATTAAGTTTTTTTATAGAAACATAATAAACATAATATAAGTAAACACTACTCCTACAGGCGTGACATTAATGGAATTACCAAGTAAGTATGTTGTACATGTGTTTATATTTATTAATTATAAATATTTTTTATATTACATACCTGCAACCTTCAACGTGCATGTATTAACTGCTTCACCGAGGTTGTTAGTGGCCTTGCACATGTATGTTCCAGAATCCTCAGCGTAAGTGTACAAAATGTCTAATGCGACATAACCAAAGTCGTGCGTGGTTCTGTACCTATGACCGGTTTTAATCTTTTGTCCATTGAGGAACCATTCAATTTTCAATACTGGATCATTGATTGGCTCTACTCTGCACTCGAAGTGCGCACGATCACCTTCTTTAAGATTTTCAAGACTAGTTAAAGCAGTCAAAAATACAGGTCGTTGACCAGGAGCTTCCTCTTCAACTGCTTTTGGTCTTTCGTATTTCTCAAGTTCCTGAATCTTTTTCAAACGTTGTTCGTCCAATGTATCCAAATACAGTGATGCTTTGGCTGAAAAGACATAAACGAAATAATGTTACATTCAAATAAAAAATACAAGCAATAACCGACAATTAAAGATAATATTTTATAAATACTGATGTCATTCTTACCATCTACTTGCACAGAACTTGTTGTTACAGCCTCACCGACTGCGTTAGTGGCCTTGCACATATAAGTTCCGGTGTCTTCAGCATAAGCGTATAGAATATCAAGAGCAACATATCCAAAATCATTTGTTGTCTTAAATCTATGACCTTGTTGAATTGGTCTTCCATTACAGTACCATTCAACCCGCATTGTAGGGTCATTTACTGGTGTAAGTGTTGCTTCTAAATGCACGGGCTGTCCTTCGGGTACCCTAGCATTTTTAATTGGTTTTCCAAATTGAGGTTTCTCAGCAACAAAGCTTTCATCGCGTATGACACGTTTGTTCCTGCTATCATCTTCCAGGTATTGAATTTTTTCTAACGCACTTTCATGTTGTGTGTCCCTGATAATTGATTCTTTAGCTGCAATTTAAAATACATATATATTATTAACATTTTATCACCATTGAAATAAAAATAATAGGTAAAGTAATAAATAAAGATACTATTATTTAACATATAAAGTATGGGTAACTTACATTGGACATTCAGTTTTATGGAAGATGTAGCCTGACCCAAATTATTAATAACTTTGCAGGTGTAATCGCCAGAATCTTCTCCATAAACGGTAAGAATATCAAGGGCCGCAAAACCGAAGTCATAGGCCGTGCGGTATCGATGTCCACTTTGTAGAACTTTTCCATTGAAGTACCATTCAACACGCATGTTTGGATCAGGGTAAGGTTCGATTCTACATTCGTAGTGTGCACTTTGACCCTCTACTAATTTTGTAGGTCCATTAAGTTGAGTTATAAATCGAGGAGCCTGGTTGACAGCAACCTCGACATCTTCTCTACGTCTGTAGCGTGACGTATCTTCTAGCTGCTGTATCTTTTCCAGGGCAGTTTCGTGTTGAGATTCAAGTTGAAGAGAAGCTTTCGCTAGAAAAAGGTACAATACAAAATTTATTATGATAAACATTCAGGAAACTATGTGTATGATACATTTGGAAGTACCTCGTATAAGTATGTCTCCGTTACCACACAAATTATTGTTGGTATTTATATAATTTTATTATTAAGTATAAAATCGTATTTTTAACTTACATTGAACAAACATCGTTGATGAAGTAACAGCTTCTCCTAACTCGTTAATAGCGCGGCATGTATATGTGCCCGAATCTTCTGGATTAACGTATTTCATATTAAGCGCCACATATCCGAAGTCATGCATTGTTGTTAAACGATTGGCTAGAAGAAAAAATACACATTAAATAAGTAATCCTATAATATTAACACAATTCGTAAATATATTTTACTAAAATTATTAACTTACAAGCTTCAATGGGTACTCCATTCCGTAGCCACTCTACTCTTAACTTAGGATCGCCCACTGGAATTAATCTAGCTTCGAAATGTACGGCCTGGTTTTCGGCAACTCTAACATCCTTCATCGGCATAGTAAACACAGGCGCTTGTGTAACGATCTCTTCTTGAGTTGCATGTCTTTGGTGCCTGGATGCATCATCCAATTGATGTAATCTGGGTAAAGCACTTTCATGTTGTGATTCTAAATAGATTGACTTTTTGGAATGTACGACGGCAATTCCAGATGTAACAGCTTCTCCCAGAGCATTGATAGCTCTGCATGTGTACGTACCAGAGTCTTCTGGTAAACATGACATAATGTCAAGGGCCACGAAGCCAAAATTGTTGGTTTCAGTGAACCTGGAGCCGCTTTTTAGGGGTTTGTTATTGTGGTACCACTCCACCTTCATACTAGGATCAGATACTGGAATTAGCCTACATTCAAAGTGAGCACGCTGCCCTTCTTTAATTTCAATATTCTTCAGAGAAGTAGTAAATATTGGTGCTTGTGTTGTAACCTCATCTACAACATCAGTCCTATGATATCTCGATTTATCTTCAAGAAACTGTATTTGTTCTAAGCCAGCTTCATTCTGTGTCGCTCTTATAATATCAGTTGTGCTGCGACAAGTCAATCTGCAGCTTACTTCATCCGTGCCTACTAAATTTACTGCTCTACACGTATAAATTCCCGAATCTTCTGCGATTAAGTCGATTATGTCAAGTGCGACATAACCAAAATCGTGGATAGGTCTGAACCTATGACCAATAGTTACTGGCTGGCCATTCTTGAACCATTCAACTTTCAGGTTTGAGTCTGTTACTGGTTCAAGTTTGCATTCGAAATGAACATGTTGTCCTTCTTTTACGTTTTCAATTGACTTCGGCTTAGTAACAAACCTTGGCTTGATATTTACAAATTCATCAACGACCTCTGTCTTCTTGTAACGGGAGGCATCCTCTAAATATTGAATTTTTTCTAGCCCGGATGGATGTTGGGACTCAAAGATTAAATCTTTTTTAGCAATAACGCGTAGAGCACATGAGGTTACCGCTTCTCCCAACTGATTTGTTGCTTGGCATGTATAGACACCAGAATCTTCTGGATACACACTCAAAAGATCTAAAGCAACGTAATCAAATTCATAAGCTGGCCTGAATCTGTGGCCAGTTTTTATTGGTCTGCCGTTACAGAACCACTCAACTCTCATACTTGGATCTCCGACAGGTTGTAATCGGCACTCTAAGTGAACATTAGTGCCTTCTACAGTCTCAATATTATGTAATGCTCTTGAGAACTGAGGTGCTTGCATGATTGTTATATCTTCTTGCACATGCTTAGAGCGTCGTGAAGAATCTTCCAACATTTGAATTTGTTCCACGGCAAGTTCATTTTGTGTGTCAGTAACAATATCTGACCTTTCAATTACACGGACCATAGCTGAAGTGTGAGCTGATCCCAGATGATTAATTGCTCTTACGGTATATTCTCCTGAGTCAGCAGATGTTGCATGAATTATGTCTAAGGCTACGAAACCAAAATCGTAATAGGTCCTAAATCTGGAACCCACTGTTACAGCTCTGCCATTGTGGAACCATTCAACTCTCATTGTGGGATCTCCCATAGGTTCCAGTCTACACTCCAAATGAATATTTTTGCCTTCAGAAACAAGTGGAGGATCTGACAATGGCTGTACAAAAACAGGCTTGGATTTTGAAATTTCTTCAATGTGGTACATAGGCTCAACAAATTTGGATTCTTCCATATGTCGTGTTTTTTCATATAAACCATGATGAATACTCGAAGTATCAATACTGGATCGTGCTAAAAGAAAAGAAGTAAAAATAAATGTAATACTGAATCCTCATTATGTTCTTATTTATCGGGATTTTAAAACATGATGTAATAACAATACCGAAATAGAAATAAAATGTTTTAAAACCTTAGAGAACAAAATTGGGCACATAAAAATATTTTTAAATAAAAATAATTAAATTTCATAGAATATTTTAATACTTACTCTCAACAACCATGGAAGCACTTAATTGTGCTTCTCCAGCTGCATTACGTGCTACAACTGTATAAACTCCAGAATCCTCAGCACGTACGCTTGATATGTCTAATGCGACGTATCCGAAATCATGATATGTTTGAATGCGGTTAGCTGATTTGATTTGTTTACCATTAAAATACCATTCCACAGACATTGTCAAGTCGCTCTGTGGTTCAACTCTAGCTTCAAAGTGGGCACTTTGACCTTCGACTATTTTGTTAGTTCCTTTAAGTGGACCTAAAAATCTAGGCTTTTGAGTAACTTTGACTTCTTCTTCTGTTCTCCTAGAGTATTTGCTAGAATCTTCTAAATATTGAATTTTTTCGAGACCTCCGGGATGCTGAGATTCTGCTATTATATCTTTTTTGGTCACAATTGTAAGATTTGCATTTGTTGTTGCTTGGCCTAGAGCATTATAAGCTCGGCATGTGTAATGACCAGCATCGTGTACAGTCACTGATTTGATTGTTAATGCTACATACCCAAAGTTAAAGAATGTAGTTATCCTTGAACTGGCTTCGACAGGACGTCCATCTTTAAGCCATTCTACCTTTAAAGTAGAGTCACCGATAGGTTCTAGACGTGCTTCGAAATGAGCAAAGCCACCTTCCTTAATATTTATTTGATCTTTAATTGGTGTTTTAAACTCTGGCCTCTGAGTACTTTCTGGCACTTCCTGATAATATTTTTGATGTTGTTGATGTTGATAAGCCTCGAGTTGTTCAGTCTTCTCAATGTATCTCCTTTGTTCAGGGATACCAAGATCAGCGGTTACAGTGCTTCTCGCTGCTACTCTTATCGTTGCGGTACTAATAGCTTCACCGAGTTTGTTTACAGCCCTCACTGTATACGAACCTGCATCTTCAGCCCGTAGGTGCATGATGTTAAGGGAGACGTAGCCGAAGTTGAAGATTGCTGTGATTCGCGAGCTGGCTGTAATCGGTTTGCCATCTTTGTACCATTCAACTCTCATCGTAGGGTCGCTTACTGGAGTAAGTTGACCTTCAAAGTGAGCATTTCTACCTTCTTGAAGTTCTCCGAGATCTTGTAAAGGTCTAATAAATTGTGGTTTTTGTGAGATTTGTTCTTCAATAGATTCTTGATGTTGATATTTAGAGTAATCTTCAAGATGCTGAATATATTGTAAACTTTCTGGATGTTGACTCGTTCTTTCTATTGTAGCTCTTGGTGTTACTTGTAATACTGCTTTAGTTTCTGCAACACCGGTAGCACTAACAGCTCGACATGTATATTCTCCGCTATCTTGTATATTAAGACTGAGCATATCGAGAGATATATAGCCAAACCGAAATATTGATGTGAATCTTGAACCTGTAAAACAAAGTACGTCGTTATCAAGCAATTTATTAAAGTTGTTAAAACACTTTATTATTACTCTGAAGCGATAACATAATAATACACTTATATCGAAATTATTTATTCTCTTCCGCTTGTAGAGGCCTGGCGTAGCGGTTCAGTTTTTTAGTTGCCGAAAAGATCAACATAGAAGAAGTCAGAACCACACTCAATTATGCTATTTCATTGCATATTGCAGATATAGATCAACATGAGCTGGATGTAAACGTTTTTTTCAGACAAGATTTAACGCTTATATGTTAAAAGAATCAGTCTTTACTGCTAAATGTTTCAAAGCATGAATATTTACCACGCTCGACATTTCTTAACTTGTACGTATCGGCAATCGTAAGGGTCACATAATTACTAACTCTAACTCTGTTAACCCTGCCTAAGTGTATTATTAGTGCCTAATTATAACTATTAAGCAGATCTGTGTGAATTTAAATGTATAAATTTACTTACTGGCTTCGATACTTTGACCATTTTTCAACCATTCTATCTTCATTGATGGATCACCAACTGGTTCTATTCTAGTTTCAAAATGTATTTTTCCACCTTCCATTTGGCTTACGCTTTTGAGAGGTATGATAAACTGTGGTGGAGGATATACTCTGTCCTCTTCACCAGGAGGTACATATGGTCGGGCTCTTTCTACGTGCCTCAAATATATAATTTCTGGTCCAGGTGCTGGCCTAAAATTTTAAATAATTAGCAGTTAATAATGGACTTACAACAAAACTGATAAATTGTGAACTCTAAATACATAAATAAGATTTATTTTTTTTATACCTTCAATATACAAATATCAGCTTAAAAGGAGTGGTATAACATAATTTTAATTATTTTTCGTATTTCATTCAAAACACATTTGTATATTTATTTTTGATTTTAAAAGGGAATAATGTGGAATCAGAAAATAAAATCGAAGATCTGTGATCAGTACCTGCAATAAGGTCTAAATAAACTGCACCATACATGTTTCCTTAATAAACCTTCAATATTATAAACCTTTCATTCAATAAAATTTTGATATTTAGCTACAATTGTTTAGAATTCAGGATAAAAATTAAACGTTATACAATATTCCGAAATGACTGCGGAAAATAGTGAATATCCTTTGTTGTATATAATTAATTTTACTTACTCTGGCTCAATAATTTTACTCGGCCGTGGTAAGTGCAGACGTTTTTGTTCGACCGGAGGCTCTTTAGGCACTTCTACATAGAGCCTTGCTCGAGTTGCGGTGGAACCTGCGACATTCTGGGCGGTGCACTGGTACCATGCCGCATCCGACGCCTTAGCTCGCTGAATGTCCAGTGTCGAGGCTCCACCTTCGGTAGTAATTCGTAATTCTGGATTGGGTATAATCGGAACGCCGTCCTTCTGCCATGTGATCCGAGGTGTAGGAGTGCCTACAGCACGTGCGTTTAATACTACGGGTTCGCCTTCCCGAATACTCAAAGTGCTGAAACGCTCAACGAATTTTGGAGCAACAACTTGCTCTTTTTCAATAACGTTCAACCGACATTGAAATGACGTTTCACCACTCTTGTTGCGTGCTACGCAAGTAACTACACCACTATCACTTAGATCGACGTTCGTAATCATAAGCGCATGGTTTCCAGATTCGTTAACTAATATCTTATGATTATAATCGTCTCGAATTTGTCTATCGTTAATGAACCACGTGACTTCTGGATAAGGTCTACCAGTAACGCGGCAATCGAATCGCGTCATCTTTCCCTCCGTAACATCACGGTCTTGGCAGACTTTTACAAATTGCGGAGCGAGAGCTTTTTCACTAATTTGAACTCTTTCTTCTATTTCCACTTGTTGAGAATCTATTGTGTACTGTGATTTTTGATCTTGTGTGTAAGTTTCTTGGGGAGATTCTACTGCAAGGTACGCTGATGTTACTATACACCCATTAGGATTTTCAGCCAATAATGTATAATGACCAGAATCAGACTTTTGTGTATTCTTCACCCTAAGTATCGTTTGATTGTGTGTTGTAGTTATTTGATGTTTATTGGAATTAACAATTCTCTGGCCATTTCTAAACCAAGTAACTCTCGGTCTAGGATTACCGGAGAGTTGTACTTGGAATTGCGCATCAGCTCCCTCCGTCAGCTTTGAGTTTCTTGGTTTTTGCGCAATCTTTGGTGGAGATACTGCACCAAGAGATTTTTCTATTTCAGTACTTATATGTATATCGGTTTCCCCGACATACCTTTTGGTAATAGACTCTCGGAATGATACTTCTCGGAGCAGTCTGTATTCAAAGGTATCAACTTTAAAGTCTTCAATGGCTGAATAATCACTGCCATTAGTATATGCAACTTTCTGAGTTTGTCGGGATTGTTCGGTTTGATATCCCTGAGTGCCATAAGATTTGTGTTCGACACTTTCACTGACATGGCGATAACTTTGTTGTTGCTGTGAAGCTTGATGCGCTGGCATAGGAGCGCCTTCGGGCTGAATATACACAGAACAGATAGCTTCACCATATTGATTGCGGGCGGTGCAGGTATATTCACCTTCATCACCAGGTCCTATCTGTTTAATAAGAAGTGATAAATCACCAGTCTGTTCGTTATAAGTCATACTATACTTATTGCATTCTACTAAAGGCGCTTTCTTTCTGGTCCACGATACTACGGGTGTAGGATTTCCTCTTAATTTTCCTTCGAACTTTGCATTACCTCCCTGTGCGAACCTTGCATTTTTGAATATTTGCTCAAATATAGGTGGAGACGGATCTCCAGGTCTTCCTGAAGTAATGGGCAATCGATCACCACCAGTGCTCTCCACTGAAACAAAAACAAGAACCTACTTAGTCCGATACCACACAAATAATTAATTTCATCTAAAAATATAAAATTAAGTAATACACGTACTATTAAAAAGCCCAATGTCGCATCGAAATTAGGACAGTATGTTTAAGATCTGTACATCGATCCTCGACGTTGATATTGAAAAAACGATGAAGAGTTTTACTGTATCTCATAACATTAACAGGTACCTACTTATATGTAAATTTTAATTATTTAGATATTTATTACTTTATAGCGTTTTATAACTAATTGACAAATCATCTTCTTGTACACGTTACTGTAAAATCCCAAACTATGCTTAATCTTGAGATTTAGCGGTGAAATCTAAGTTTTACCCAATCTTTAACGGAAATTATCTTAGATCATCATTCGTTTCAAAGTAAATCATCGATTTTATCGCGGAAATGGTACATGTCAGAAAAAATAAATTAAAAGAAACGAAATTATTATAAAAATACCTCAAGTTAATTAAAATACCTATTTAAGATTTTGATATCAACATTTAGGTATCAAGAACATTAGAGTAATCTAGTAACCGAAATCGGTAAAGCCTAACGTGTATCATAAAAGTATGATTTTAGGGTTTTTCTAATAAAGATTAGAAAAACTCTAAAATCGTTTCTTAAATTTCATAGTATGTTACCTACATATATTATTATCTTATGGATTAGGTACGTTTCTGGGAAATAGAAATTAACAATTACTTAATTGGAAAAGGGTACTAAATTTAAAATATTAATTATTTTACTAAGTAAAGGCTTTGGCCTCTTCTGTAATAAGGATTAAATAGTTTTGCACAAAGGTTAATACCCAATGCTGCATTGTTATGGATGTCAAATATCTATTCTACAGAAGTCTTATTGACTGCCTAAAGGCGTTGAAGTCTACACGGTATTTATTAGATATTATTATGTTTCATTTTTTTAATATTAGATCAAATTTATCAATTTAGAGTAAATGCTGAAGGCAAACAAATGCCATTCAAATAAAATATATCATGGGATCGGTTCAAAAATATCCATTTGATATCAATAAAAAAAATAAGTTTTTAAGTTTTTTAATTGTTGTTCAATCAATCATGTTGTCAGGTAGTTGTTAAATACGAAAGAATAAACTCCTGTTTTGCTCAATCTTATAAAAAATCAAAATATGTAAATAGATTATTTTTATTCGATTCGGGTTTTATATTACGCATCCAAAATTGTAAAATTATCATAAAAGTAGTAATACTAAATTAAGCTACTCAAGGAAAGGAAAGGAACCTAGATATTATTTGCATTTGATATTTATGGTATTCATAAATAGCTTCAAAGAACCCTATGAATAAAAATGTTTACCATTCAAACCTTCGAAAACTACTCCTATATAATTAAATACATAGTTTATTTAATGCAAAGAGATAGGTAGTTACGCGAATTTTAGGATTGTTCCCTAATGTTTAAAAACGCATTTTTTATAGATACGTGTGTGTAGATAGGTAATTCTCTATAAAAGTAATAAAATTTCATAATATTATTAAGATTTTATTAAATGTACATTTTTTTAAATTTTTGTGAAGTAATTTATTAAAATTTATTGTATAAGTGTAATAGATAGATAGCAGAAAATACCTACTTATATAAAAAGTTTAAATTATACATAGTGAAATAATAAGGTAATAATTTTATGTTTTCATCAAACTTGGACTTATTGAGATATCAATAGAAATTACGATATTTCTGCAAAAAAATATAAAATGTGAAAGGTGAAAACGACTAGCAAAAAACTTCGCACGACGCGAAACCTATGGACAAAAAATGACTAACAAAAGGAACGGTCTCTCTGCAAACAAGCGGAAAAAATGTAATAGGTAGGTACGTTTTTCTACAATCAAGACACCGTTTCGTGTTCATTCTATAGAACGACGAGGGAGAAATATGCCAGCAGAACTCCAGCATCTACTTTTCTCGGATGCGCATGAGTCACTGCGGTGACGAAGCGCGCGAGCTCTTTTGGCGCGTCTATTTTCGTGCACACTACTCGGATCTTATTACGAACGCCATTTTGGTGGACTTCTTTATGCTGTATATTTAGACATGACCAAAACATTAAAGAAAGTTATGTTAATACATTTCTCACTTATTAATATTTTGCTATTTCCGAAGTGACACCTCAAGACTAAACGGAGTTAAGTGTTTAGTTTGTTGATAATATTCTAAGTTGTGTAAGAAATATAGTAATTAAAAGTCATATTATTTTAGAAACATATTACAAGTAAAAACATAGAAGGGCTAAGTATAAGAAGGTACCAAAAACTTTTTAAAAAACATAGGGCGTCTCATCGTCAACAAATAATGTCGATTTGTAGGTCAAGGTCACAATTATATACATTTTATGTTTAACACCCTTAAGGAATCGGAGAATCGTTAACTTAAAATAAATTCATGTATTGCCGCCATAAAAACTTTTCTAAATAATAAAAAATAACATTAAATATTTTTTTAAACGAAATAGGTAACAAAAGTAAAGTACAACTAATAACAAAAATATTCTTATAAGTTTACGTTTTACCATAAAGCATATTAAAAAGGAGAGCTTAGTTACTATTTATTTTGGTCAGATATTAAAGTTGAAAATTTCGCAACAGAACCAAAAATAACAATAAAATACATATTAAAGGCACAAATGCAAATGCACGAGCTGTAGAAATCAATATGGAAATTAAAAAAAGGTTTAGGGTGAAATTAAAATATGGTTGTATTAATTGAATATTCTGATTTAACCGTTATTTTCTCAGAGAATAGCACAAGTGTAAATACTGTAAGATGGTAAGTGAAGCACTTCGACCTTTGCCCCGTGCTACCGTTCGACTCTCGGCCACAACTTAAACCCGTTTAGTACGGAATTAGCCTGAGGATTGAGCAACGTATGTTCGGTAGTATTTTTAAAAGTGTTATGAAATTGTACGATCGGTTTTTGCACAAAAAAACAACAGAAAAAATATTTTTGCAGTGAAGCCTCTAAAATATAAAATTTAAAAAAAAGCAGTTATTGAATTATTATTTAATTTTAACAAATAAATAGATAATCGAATGATCATAAAAGAGACTATATGTTTGGAATTTTTAAATGACCGCCATAGATATATGTATAGTATAGTATGGATAAACGTAAGATTCCCGCACTCAAATTTTCAATGAAATATATCGTATTAAAGGGGATTTTTAAATTGAAATGATCCCTGTCCTTTTAATTGTAAGCGGAATGGCTTATGAAATTCACAACAGGTTCGAGATGTCGTAAATGTTAACCGCAATTGCATTAGAATCACAACACCGCGTGTATGTATTGATTGCAACCTGTTTACCCTCTTAAAACTGTTTGCTTTTAGGAGATTATAAACGAAATCACTTTTTTTACTTTTCTAAAAACTGATGTACATCGGATATAATAGAAGTATAGTTAACTAATTAGTTGTCAATTACAAATTATTTATATATAGGCAATAATAACATAGTACGTAGTTCGGTACGTCCTGTGTACACAATCTATGTATCTTATGGCTTAGTCGCCTTCTAGACCGTGGCCGAGCCAGCTTTGACACATTCCGCGCGCCATATGGTCACTGGCCCTCTACACTCTTTATGAATCATAACAGTAATTCCACGTATTACGAATACAGCTTTTACACACGTGACCATCTTCACGCATTCTATATAAATTATTAATTGCAATCGTTTTCAAGGTGCGAATTGCGAATGTTGTGAAAATTATGCTATTACGTGATAAAGTGGTTATATTTAGGTAACGAATATCGAACTCAGTGCCCGAATTTCAGACCTTAGAAATGTTAAATGCTAGTACATGAATTATTATTATTCAAAATTAAACTTATTCGACTGGTTTGCCCCAATCCAAAGGAACGACAAGATATACTTTTTAGATGTTAGCTATAAAACTAATTAATAAAAAAAATACTGTTTATTAAGTAACAATGTTATTACACACAATATAAATTTAAAGGGTCATGATAACCAAGTCTCAAGAATGTCTGGTATTTACTGTCTGGTTAAATCCGTGCATAGAATCTGTGTTCTCATCGTATATTACCTTCAAATACTAAAGAGGTTATTGTTTGGCGAGCTTGTCTGAGGTAATCAATCAAATAATGACAAAGAGCCTTTTTAATATTATCGTGTTTGACAAATAACAGGAATGCCGGTGTAACCTACTCGTGTACGGTGATATAGCACAATCCGTGGTTAACGGTTGCCAGAGAGCCAACGTCCAGTTAAATATCCAACAGTAAAGCTCAACGTATCGAATGCGTACGTGTGTTGGAGTGGTCACGGAGAAAAACGAAATGATACGTAGCATCATACATTCGATACAAATGAAAATAAAGAGTATAGCGTCACATCAGAATTAGGTACCTACTATCATTTATGTAAATTTAAATGGGATGTTTTATCTTTCACTATTAAAAATGTTTTCCTAAAAATCAATAAACTCTTTAGACAGTCGATTTTAGCCTAGTTGGTTCATTTAACTAGCTATTTAATATATTAAAATAAAATAATTTAACAACCTATATGTTAATTTTTAA
>DWPV01002668.1:0-16708 GCA_018251915.1 Urbanus proteus proteus
GTTTTATGCGCGACTGTGCTTTCAGTTGGAGGTACATTCGAGTCGTGAATATATTATTTTTTTTTTGTTTTTGTTGTTAATTTTCGTGGTGTATGATAAGTTTGAATTTGTTATTTTTAAACATACTGGGTTTAGACTACATTATATTGTTTTGATTGATTGGAAATAAAAATAAACCCTGATATTTTTTTTATATCTGGAAGACTAAAGTAACTAGGAATAACCGTCTATAAGGATATGTATATTTTGTATATGATCGAAGTAGCTAACGAGCATGCAGTCCACCTGTAGGTAAGTGGCTACTGCCGCCCATAGACATCTGTAATCAACCCCAGATAAGATCACGGTCTTACTTGAGGTTGATCACAGATGCGTTGCTACCCCTGAGGACTGAGATGTAATTTAGAAAGCGTTTTAAGTTTTTAAGTTAATAATTTAAATATATAAAATACATACTTATTGTACTGTCTGTATATGAGGTGGGAGTCATCATCCGGCAGATTCACTCTGATAGCGGTAACTGAAACAAGGAAAAAAACATTACTTCAAGGAAATATAACACCTAGTACTAGGAATGCTTAGTGAAATAGGAATTCACCTACTTAGATTGTACAAATGTTTTTTAAGATACTAAGCTTATCGTGGAACCCGAGATTTCTGGCTGATAACAACAGTGTTAAGGGGTGGTATTTTTAGTTTGAAGGGTGTGTTAAATGAGGCATGTCACCTAATGACCATGGGCGGCAGAGGCCACTTACTATCACATTAACCGCTCGTTTGCTACTTTTATTTCATAAAAAATAAAGTTCTGTTTTTACTTAACGGTTTTTACTTGACTATTTTTACTTTACCACCGTAAACACAGAAGGAAGCTACTGTTTTTCGAGCTTGTGTATGTATAAATGTATGTATGAACATATGTCAATTTTTTTAGCACGCCCTACAGCCCAAACGGCTTGACCGATTTTTAACGACACGTCGTGTGAATCGTCTTAATTTTCATAGGGTCATAGGCCCTATAATTTTAAAATATGGTGCCTGAAAACTTTTATAAAGGAGGTATTAAGCAATCGGTTTCATTTAATAATATCACTAAAACATAAATACTAGAAAATATTCCTTACTAGCTAATGCTCGCGGTTTCGCATGCTTTTCTACTATATAATTGATGTTATTATACATATAAACCTTCCTCTTGAATCACTCTATTTAAAAAAAGGCATCAAAATCCGTTGCGTACTTTCAAAGATCTAAGCATACGTAGGGACAAACAGCGGAAAGCGACTTTTTTATGCTATGTAGTGATACCAACGTACCAAGTACGTATTAATTATTATCGATTATCAGACATAAAATTATTAGCGTCACATTCCACAATAGTAATTAAACCACTTCATACAGTATGTTAGAGTCACTTAACTATGTCAAGAGACTTCAACAGAAATTCTAATCAACGATATATACGTATAAACTCAAGTTTCACCTATTATATTGGAATTAGTTGTAAATGAATTATATTGAAATTAATAAGTTAGTATATTTCTCGAAAATTATCGATTCGTTTTATCAACCCGCGGTTTCACATAGAACCTAATCTATTAAAGCTAAAACAATGAAGTACATCGGAAACTTTATGATGTAGACCCTTAAGAATGCATTTTAAGATCAGGCTCTTAAGGGTTTAAATAAGGACTATATTCGTACGAATTATTATATTATTTTAGAGGTAGAACCCCATGTAGTTCGACTCCGGCGGCACCACCGCCACACCTATTCCTGCCTTATAACAGTAGTGTTAAGCGCTGCCGTATCCTGGCTTAAAGGGTGTCGTCAGGGAGAGAGACTTATCCAAGGCGTTCCATCTCAGTCCTCAGGGGTAGCAACGCAACTGTAGTCAACCCCAGGTATGACCGTGATTATATCTGGGGTTGATTACAAATGTCCATGAGCGGCAGTGGCCACTTACCATCAGGTGGACTGTAAGCTCGTTTGCTACTCACGTTATAAAAAAAACAACGAAGTCGCGGGCTAGGTACAAAATAACCAGAGTAACACAAAGAAGTGACAATATACATAATATACTGTATGTAAACACAAACAAAATGGCGTCTTCGTAATCAAAGTTTACAGCGTAGAATTAAACATTTACGACATCGTAAACCAGATAGCCGACATTCAAATGTAATTGATCTGAATATTTGCTGCTATTGACAAAGGGTTTGAATTTTACAATTTGATGATGCTTACACAGTTATAGAATCTGATTTCTGACTTCTAATTAGAATGGTAGAACTGTTTGGGGGTCAAAACTACTTCTGTCTAATAACTGGTGTTGAGGTCAACATGTTCTGGCTTGAAGAGTGTGGTTACTCTAATCTCTTGTTTCTCTAATGCTCAGATAAATAATATAGGTAGATTACTCACTGCCTTGTATTTGAACGAAGCCAATAAACTACGCTACTTTCATGTATTTATACGCACACACTTACACACTAGCGTAGTTTCTTGTCAGTACCTTTAGTTTATTTACGCTCACATAATCACTTTTATAACCTGAACATTTTAATGGCTTCATTTTTGTTCGGAATGATAGATCTACCTACTTTAACTCTTGACTAACAAAGAGTTCTACCAACAAGGTGGTAGAACTCTATGTAGTTCGACTCCCGCGGCACCACCGCCACACCTTTTTCTGCTCTATAACAGCGTTAAGCACTGCTGTGTTCTGGTCTGACGCGTGTGGTTAGGAGGATTTACTTATCCGAGGCATTTCAGCTCAGTCCTCAGGGATAGCAACGCTTCTGTGGTCAACCAGGTAGGACCTTGATCTTATCTGGGATTGATTTCAGATGTCCATGGGCGGCAGTCGCCACTTACCATCAGGTGGTATATGCTCGTTTACTTCGACCATATAAAAAAAGCTTAAAAAAGGTTGTATAGATCCACATGTCATAGCCCTCAGAAATACCTCGTAATGCTCATTTCATTCTACAAACTATCTATTCATGGCTTCAGACTCGAACTATTCAGCGGCAAAAAGGCGAAGCGAAGTAAGTGGTGGGTATTGAGTGAACAAAACAGAAACCACAGGTTTGAATGCCGCGGTTTCTTGCCCATTAGCTAATGACGCGTTACCATTAGTTCATGTATGTGTACAGAGTAGAGGGATACAGAGAGATCACACGTTATATACGACTATCTGATCCCCGCGGTTTTACGCGCGTTTAAAAACTAAAAAAGAATACATATTTAAATATAATTGACTTCTCCCGCGGTGCGCGTATGCGCATAGAGCGCGCGCTAATGTTTTTTTCAAAAATCAAAGTAGCTTATGGTCGTCTTAGACTTTCGGCTGTCTTCCAGTGAGAGTCCCGACAAAATCGGTCCAATCGTTTAGAAGATTACCTCAGACGAAATAGACAGACAGACAGACAGACAGACAGATCGACAGACAGACAAAAAAAAATTGCATTTGCCTTATAGCTATCGTGTATACTTTCATAGGCATTGAGTAAAAAATTGTTATTTTGATATTACAAACAGACACTTCAATTTTATTTTTTTCTAAAAGATAATAGATGTAATAGGTAATATACATATGTCGCGGTTTCAAACATTGGCTTTGAAACACGACCGTGTTTCTAGACAGTAAATTGTGCCTGTCGTAAGAGGCGACTAAAAGGGTGTTCTGGGATTACGGGCGCCAAGAGTGGGAGCTCGAACCGTCCGGCCAGCAACCCCGGGAAGGACGGCGGTATGTGTGGTCGCATACCGTCGTAAACACCAGTTGATGTGGTTTGAGCCAGCTCACCGGAGGACTTCGGCGGAGGTCTAATGGAGTTCCCGGAGTCCTCCACTGCCGAGCGCTGAGGTCGGCCACCGGGGGGGTTTTAGTGCGGTAAAAATCCCACATAACCTGACGTCGCTCCCAAGGTGCCGGGTACCTTTTGAAGGTTTCCCCCTCGAAAACAAAAAAAAGGTATAACAGAACTAAATAAATTGTTTCCTATTTTCCCTGTTTGTCCCTGTAAGCTATAATACGGTACGTAATTTGAATCGTCATAATTCATTGAATAATTTCAATCATACACCGTTGTTTTATATAGATATGGGTCACACAACCCTTCAGTTAACGGCAGAAATTTGCAAGTGCCTACATTAACTTCGATCAAATCCACGGACAACTGGTCCATTAATACCGAGACCAGAATGAATGAATTACATTCCGGGACATGAGATGCACGCACTGCGCTTGAAGGCGACAGGCAAAGGTAAAGTACGAATAAAAATAAAAGCGGGCTGAAAACCGGTACGTTGGATAACAATGACATCACGCTGGTGCAATTGGCACTCACCGACCACCAATGTTGATAACGTCAACATACTCGCCAGAACAAAACAGGAAAATATCTTTATATTCCGCCAACGGACCGGGGTCCGTATGTACACTACTTGTATGTATTTCTCATTTTATGAAACTCTTGTGATGCCACTATAAAGACTAGTACCGAGCGCGTAGAATAAATGCGTTGGCGGTGTCGAGAGTTCATCGGAGAAAAGTGTAATCTTACTTGTCACTAATCAATATCAGAGACAAGCCAAGAGACTAGCGTAGAAAAGCTTAAGCTTAATAACAGCTAAAATCTTATATAATGTTATAATGCCACAATGTAATTTATAACACTTGACTATTTATAATATTTGACCATGTGTACCGATAATTTAAGGATTACAACAAATTCAACGATAAACAAATTGTATTCATTAAATAAATAAGCATAGGTAGGTTTTGTTTCATGTTATAAAATAATCTCTTGTTAATTGATTTATTGAATAAATGAGTAGGTAATTCAACGTGTGGGAAATAATACAAGTAAATTGTTTTAATTGCAGAGTTAAAGTGTTTTATTTATGCAGATATACCGTATCTCGACATTGTCAGTAAGTAGCGTGTCTTGTCGGAATTCAATGTTTATGTAATAAGTAGAGTACCGTACATACGATACCAATCGCGATAGATTGCAATCACAACATGTCGTCTGAGTGTCACATTGTGTGACTGAAGCAGTTCTGTTAATGTATTGTGAACATTGTGATTGTGAACTCCTCGTTTTATTTATTACTCAATGTACTCTTTTTCTTCTTTCAGAATCCTTACTTGTATACATATAATTCTCGAGAAACTTTAGGCTCCTTCTGAAGCAATCGGGTGAAAAACAGGAGGTTCAATCTTCGTTTGTCGTTTTTATTTTCGTCACTCGATTACCTCGTCATTTATAAACCGGGTGGGATTTTTTTGCATTATTTTGGGCGGGTATACTTTACGTGTGGGCCCATTTACATTTAAAGGATACAAAAGATATGAGAAAAAAACATTATATTAGATACGCAACAACCCTTTAAGTTTACTTTTCTCCACTATTTAGTTCACGTAGCTACAAAAGCTTGTAAAAATCGTTAACCTGAAGATAATAGACAAATATTAGACAAAAAATCATTAAATCATTGTATTGTCATTTGTCCTTGGTAAGTGTGTGAAGTTTCAATTTAATCCGTTTTTAAGCTGTTGAAAATCACATTTAAGTTTCTGATACATCGATACATCATACCAAGCTAGAAGTATATTAAAAAAAAAAACAAAAAAAAGATAGCTATTGATAGTTGTTATCGAACCCGTCTTCGTATTTGACACACATCACAATACTTTCAAAGCGGTTGTGTATTTAACTGTCATGCAAATAGGTACGTAAATTAATTCTATGTAGATAAACAGTTGGAGAATTTTCAAACATTAACATGATTACGTAGCCGACGTTCCTCCTCGCGCCCGCTCGCGCCGGCGCCCGCGTCGAGTGCGCGCGATAAGCCGCCGCGCGCCGCCGCTCGCCGCCCGGCCGCGGCCATGTGACTAATCGGTTATTTTGTTTACTTACTTATTATTTTGACAAATTTAATGAAAATATTATTTTCCGTAGTTACTTTATTATCGCATTTTTCGAATATTTCATTTTATGACACAATAATTATAATTATCGCAAAAAGCGGTCTTAGCTATAAGGCCTATAAGAAAAAATACATAGAGAACGATATTTTAAAACAACATTTTTATAAAATTTAAACCTTGCTAAAATATCCAATAATAATAGGATAGTTTCGTTAGCTCTTTGCCCTACTTTTTAAGATTATTATTGATTTATTCCTTCGTCATCGACATTCAATGGATTGTTGTTGAACCATCAATGAATCATAATAAATATTTTGTCATCAACGACAGACGGTCAGCGTTGTGAAATTTCAGCGCAATTCGACATCGGGAAATGGGTGCTGGCGACAGCGCAATAGTTCTATACATTTTATACGCTCACAGTTTGATCTTATTACGAATGAGTCTTACGTCGACAAAGCATATTTTAATTTTACAAGAAAGTAGATAATATTACTTATCCATAAACTCCTCTGGAAAAATAAAAAATACCACGTCATATTTTAAAAATAATTACTGTATTTTAGCATAATAGCTGCTGACAAACAATTTTACATAATAGGTAAAGATAAGTAGATATTTATAATCACTCACAATAATTATAACTAAATGACTAATTTCGTACTTACTGTTTTTTCAGAATAATTGTACAAGCGACGAGTGTGTGCGTTATCAAACTTGTAATTTGCAATTCTGCGATATGCGATCCAGCACGATTGGTCGCCGGTACTCAGTGATAACTTTCAAAGTTCCATTATGTTACACTTAGGTATGCATAGGCCCACCTGGACTAAGGGGCTTATGACTTCTGGATCATCGAGATAACATCATTTCACATAACTTTCAGAAAATTCTTATTAAGTATGTTCATATATCTAAGAGCATCTGTTACATTTCCTAAAAGTAGGATCGTTTCAATCCAATGTAGGGAAAAACACGTTGATGCTCCATGTGTAGAAATTCATTGGTGACGTACCTAGTGTACCTACTTACAACTCGCACACATCAGGTTGACTTTGAACAGAAGCCAATTGCTTATTTAAGGCAATTGCTAATGAGCTTGATAACGATAATAGCTCGGGCTATGAAACTGAAACTACGAGGCAATACTCACTTTACATAGGTATATCTTATATAATATATTTATGTATGTTTTCAGCACAATATTATTAGCACTTTTCATGATTTCGGTTGCCTTATATGTATTAATATAACTTCTATCACTAAGCGTAAGTACTCCGTCCGTAGTCTGTATTTTTGTTATTTTTTTTTATCTTAGATGCCTCCTACATGATATTTATTGGAATGGATATCCTCATTAATAACATAAGAAATAATTCATGCCCTATACAAGAAACATGCTATGAAACTATCTTAAGTACATACATAAATATGTCACGCACTGTTAACTCTCTCCTGCGAACTCTACATTTCCAAAATGTTACAATCGGGTTTCTCGGATCCTGATATTTTATGGCATAGGATGTCATTTGTTATCCCTAGGTAATGATATTTTATAGTATGTACATATTAATGGACCTACATATTTCAAAGTTTAGATAAAAGCATATTACGATTTTCTCTGAATTTATTGTTCAAATACTTTCAGGTAATAATTGGCATAATTATAACTGTAAATATTTCTCTGATTAATATTTTTCTTTTATTTTTAATTACCTAACTTATAAGAAGTTTTTTTAATAAAGAACGTTTATGCGGTAATTAAGTTAAAACAGCTTCTAGTGTAAGCTAATGCCATCTCGTAGCTAATTCAATAGCACTCTGGCATGTGAGAGGATGTACGTCAATGCAACCCCCAGGAGCGGGGCGGACGGCGCTTCCGGCGGCGCGCGGGAGGTTTGCGGGGGGTGTGCGGGGGGTGTGCGGCGGGCGTGCGGGGGGCGCGCAGCCTCCCGGCGCATCTCGGCATCTCGCGCACTCCGGCAGCGCGCCGCCCGGCCGGCCATCAGTCGCGCTCGGACCTCCTCGGCGGCCGCTCGCTCGCCGCTCTCCGCCCGCTCCGCCCGACGCCCGCCGCCACGGCCGCCTCCGCCGACGAGCCGCGCTCCGGCCCCAGCACGCCGCCGCCGCCGCCGCCCCGCTCCGCGCCGCGCCCCATGTGCACCTGACACAGGCACCCCGACCGCCGCAACCAGTGAGTGACCACCATCCCTGCTCTGTGACAGCCGTGACAGGTGCGGTGCGCGCGATCAGGTGAGCGACGGTCAGCTTCTGTGTGTCGTGTGCAGGATCGACGCCGGGGTGTTGCCTGAGCTGCCCGGTCAGGTTTCATTTCGTGATTAACTGGCTAACTGGCTCTGTCGAGGAACGTGCGACTTATCCTGATAGAAGTGACCGACTCTGTCCTGAATATGAAAATCCTAAACTCATGTAAATATTGCTATTAATATCTGCGTATAATAATTAGTTTAGTGTTATTTCCTGTGAGGAAACTACACATTGTCCTGGAAGGTAGGTACTCAACAGTTCCATAATAAAATAAACTAAAACTTTTCAATCGCATGCCTGAATAAAGCACGAACACGGAAAATGAGTAAAAAATGTATGTAGAGAGTGTGAAAGTATTTTAGAGTTCTATCTGACCTCTTAGAATAAAATTCAACCAATAAATTGAAAAAAATATCAATTTTCCAACTTGAGTCATTACATTGTGTTTATACTTTTGTTGCTACTCAATATAATACGTTTTTATTGTGCTGAAAATAAATCAAGTTTTACCGTATCTAGTATTAAATTATTTATAGACTTTACGAAAAGCTAATATAAATTCGAACTAAAAAAAATCCGCGCTACTTATGCATGATTCATTTTAAATAGGCGAAAAAGGTCAGAGCTGAAGAATAAATTTTCCTTTTTATTCAGGTTTTATATTCGTCGTTATCAAAGCATTAATGGTAGTTCGTTTTGCATTTTCGTGAGCGTTGGTACGTTTCAAAGCGCCCCCGATGCATCAGTAGTAAGTATATGTGTAGTAGTGTACGTGTTAGTTATCGTGATGAACGTACACCAGTTGATCACAAGCGACGTGTGTCGCGCACACGCGCACACCGCAGCCCGCGCGGCGCGAGCAGCGCGAGCAGGGCGGCTGCTGCGACGCCGCACGAGTGTGGTCTGCGACCGCCGTCTGCCTGTCCCGCGAGATCAGCGGCTGGATCCGTCGGCGCCCGCTTCTCAACTCAGTCCCGAGTACTTTGCGTAGCACATCGCGTAGCATATTATACTTTAAATTAGTTTCAAGCGTAGGTATATTGAATTATTCATTTTACCTTCGTCATCTTCTCGGTAAATCATCCATAAACATATTTGTGTAGCCCTAGTGAAAATCAGGTCTAAGTTACACTATGGACATTTCCAACCGTTGTTTTCTTAGGTTACATAGATCTCTACATCTAATTACATGGTTCTTGCGATTTATTGGTTCACATTTGTAGCATTTAAAAACGTAAAAGTCCTGACTCGAGTGTATCCTAATGTTTACCGTCGCTATTACAAGTCTCCGCCTCCCACACCACTGGACTTACCTGACGAAAGTTGTGACACTTTGTATATTTATCTCTTACCTACTTTGCTTGCTACAATCTTAAAAGCAGATCACAAAGCGCACGTATAATAAATTTCCAGAAGATTAAAAAAATACCTTAAGACTTTTCTGATCGGGTATAATAATGATACATGTTTTCCATAAACTACTTTACGATAACATTTGCCGTTTAAGATATAGGTAATTGCGGACTATCGACCTTGCACATTTTCCACGTTCAAATACCTAAGGGTATATGTGAACTTTTAATATTATGTCTTCAATTCTGTTCAACATGCACTTTTTCAATAATTAAAAATATCTTTGGACTCCCACATCTTACATCTATACTTTACATTACAAGTGTCCTAACGATCCATGAGGCGTATCGCAGAATGTGAAGTGAACATTAACGGGATACTATCAATGGGCATCAAGCTTAGTGGGTCAAAAGTATTTAAAAGGCGACCGATAACAGTTTCGTACACAATAGCGACGGCGGCAAGCAGATTTTTTGGCAACTTCACTACAAGTTTCGCATTAGATATTATATCTTTTCGACATCAGTTTCGAAAAGTAGCATGTGTATGTACCTACGTATGTTACTTAATACAACGTTGAACTGGTATCGTATGTTTTTCTATAGACCAACAATGATTAAAATCATGAAGAAAAGTTTCATTTGTGATTACAGGTAAACATCTCAACTATATTAGTTTTGTTTTGTTAAACTTCTACTCCTTTGTTCAACTTAACTACAAAGATAAAATGACAAAGCCGGTTCGAAATTCGACGCGTCTAAAATTTTTGCGAGCTTTGTCGGTCAAAGGGCGAGCAGGTGTCGTCTATCCTGTTATCTGCGTATAATATTGCGTAGTTGCTGGTAGTTGCGTCCAATCATATGATACAGACTTAAAAAAAACGCTTTCTACACTCGTAGCCCCACAATAGGATTTTCTCCTTTGTCGTGGGTGCATTGGAATACATAAACACCCAGAACCAGAACAGAAAATCTAAATTCATAATTTAGATTTCTGTCTGGCCGGGAATCGAACCCGAGCCCGGGCGTCAGACTGGTATGATAACCGTTCCGCCACGCGGGTCGTCAAATTCGTCGTCGTCAAACAGATAAAATAAGTAAGCTTGTAAGATTTTTGGATATAAGCACTTAATCGTAAAATATCATGTGAATATATTAGGTTTCACGGCGAAACAATGAATGGCGTGCTTAACTGCTCTCAGCATCGGCTTAGAGTGGATGCTATCTGCCGCAGTGGCGGCCGCGCGCAATGTCAATGTCATTACCGCTTAATAAACACACCGTCTGGGTGTGCGGTACCGCCGTACCACCGTACCACCCGCCGACTGTCAAGCTTTCCAATGGAAACAGCCGCAGACGTCCCATTATAACCATCGTCCATTGAATAGTATTTGACGTTAGTATTTTTATATTTATTTATGGTTTGACTTGTAAATATTCTTTATTTTGCTCAAACTCGCGTGCAACAGCAAATACAAGATTTTTAATTTCATTTTTATTAAACACTAGCTAATCCCCGCGGATTCATCCCCGCTAAAGAAGTTAAAATGGGCATACATATTTCAACATAAGTGATACTCGAATTTCCCGCCACCCGCGACGGCGGCCGCATGCGCGTGGAGTGCGTGCTATGCTTTTTTCCAGTCCCCTCAAAATCGGTTCAGCCGGTTAGAAGATTACCTCAGACAAATAGAAAAGCAGACATTTTTTTAATTGTATTTTTGTTATAGGCATCGTGTATACTTTCATATGCATTGAGTAAAAAGTTGTTAATTTGAAATCACAAACAGACACTTCAGTTTTATTTATTTGTATAGATGGCAAGTACACAAAAATAATCTATGATAAGATATGAATATAAGCAAGTCCCTGAAAAGGTAAAATTACCCGTATAGTTGTGTACATACCCTACTATGCAACACTAACAATAATTTTCACTAAACACGGCAATAAAGGGACACAATAAAATCGTAATATTCAAACTTTGGCTATAACCCCGTTGGGTCAAAGAACAACAGTGCAGAAGTGGCCATTGTCCCCCAACTGCCTAAATTATGACTGACATTAGAATCTTTGATGGCGCAATTTTTATTCGTTTGGCCTCGTTACATTCCGATAGTTTTGTTTGATTGTTTCTCGCTGCTATAAATTATTGTTATAAGTATGAGACATATCTATAGAATGAGTTATTTATGTAGGCCGTGATTTAATGCTATGTTCTAGAGAAACATGAACCTCATTTTTCAATTCGTGACGTTCATACCAAGCGACTGAAGGTTATCCATGAATTTGCCATAAAAAATCAACTATTAAATAGTAGCAGCGTTACAGTTACCGCGTTCAGACACTTGTACAAGTATATCTAACAGAATTCAATAATATACAGGACTTCTTTATAAAGGAATTTATTCATACAATAGGTACTTCTTTTACTACTGAGAAATTATAATATTTACCCCCTTAAGAGACTCGAAAAGATGAAACCTTGTAAGATATCCATAATTTATTTCTCAGAATTTCTTATTAAAGATTCCCATAATTCTAAAAATATCAACTCATTTTCACAGCAAGCGTGAAAAAAAATATTTTGACGATTTTTAATGTTTATAAGGTAAAATATTGAATCTAAACAAACAAATTCGTCGACTTAGCTCCTAAAAACTCGAAGTAAAGTAACTGAGGCTAACGACAGGAGAGCTTGACTAATGACTGCGGCGTTGCGTTGAATCAACCGCCATAAGTCAATTTGGATAGCGGCAGTAAGTTTCTTTTCTTTAGAGACCAATACGATCAAATCACGATTTATACTTCGGTACTTTTCATTTTAAATGTAACTTGTATTGGGGATATTTGTATTTTGTATCCTTAAGAACCTTTTTCGTCTAAAATTCGTTACGATATAGGAGAATGCTTGATAATAATTTGAATATTAGTTTATTTTTTAATTTTTAAAGCCATTCTGCCACAAAAATTTAAATTTTAAGCATAGCGTTCTCATTCAAAACGTATAGGGATGAATAATTCAAGTATGTATGGGAAATCCAAAACTATGTATGAGGAATTGCAAAAATGTTATATAACTGTTAATAATCTGCAACTATATAATCGACATCCCCAAAGCGGTTACCTATTTTATTATTACTCCGTCAAATTTTTACAATTTGCTTTATAAAACTGGTTCTTCTACTATTAAAATGCTTTCTTAATCTTTGGTCCCCGGAACAGGAACCCATTACAGCTAAACAAATCATTGTTCAACAAGTGCTAACGAGTTGCCGAGTTAGTTAAACTCGAGAAACAACAAGATCATCGGCATCGCTCGAACAGTTCCGAAGAAAAAACTCTAACAAACTCTCGACAGTTGAGTGCCTGACTAATGACCGTTGCGTTAAATAAACCATAAGTCAATCGGGATATAAAAATACTTTTAAAGCATCATTAGTTTTGGGACTTTATGCTGAGATTCTCTTTGATTTTATATATTTGCTACTAAAAATGCATTTCTGAACAAAGCTTGCCTATTTAATGGCAAGTTTTTAACTATAGTTTTTTTAATTACATTTACTTATCTAGGCTATATCTATTATTGATAAAAGTCAAACAATTGCTTCCAAGTAAAACACTACTGTTCATGCTCTAATTTTGAGTATGAATAAGCCAGTTTTATAACATGCCAACTGCCAACTTCTGGCGAAATTTTCAGCATATGAGACTAATGTCAAATGATCGAATACAAGACATCCAATCTTAATATACAAAACATATTTCACATTTCTTTTTAAACCTTTGCAGTCTTTAAGTTCGGGCTTTGATATATTTTGCAGTCAACATTTCTTCTTCTTTTAAATATACTTCTTATTATTTTTTAAATATTATAACTTTCATATAATCAGTTACATTCTTATAAATGTTAATACGTAATAAACATTTCTAACAACGAATACCAATATCAATTTCATTATCAAATACGCAGTCATCAATATGATACCCAATGGATTTACGAAATCCTTTAACTTAATTGATTACACCTTAATTCCCAATCTTGAACTATAATTTGGAATCATTGCCCTATCGCAGGTAATCCTTTAAGCCATTAGCATTATCTATTAAGACATATTATAGTAATTAACTACTGACATTTGTGCTGCACATGCTGGTGCTATTGAATCGTTATGAACCTTCACATTATCCATTATAATGTTCAGGCTATTATATCATGTCATCAAACATAACACATATATATAAATCATTTTGTTCAAGAATATTAGTTTTACAAAATTTAGTCATTGTCATCAAAATTGAGTCACGTCATTAACCAAAAATATTAAAATAGCGGATAAAACATCTCCATTATATTTTTTAAATACATACATACTTATGTTTCTGATGTTCTAACAATTTTCTCTGTAAGTACAAAAATAATCCCATTAACGGCAAGGTCGCAAGGGTCTAAATTAAGGCCTAAAATAATTATCGAATGGCAAATAAAGCATAATATTATCTTCCGTAAAACAAGTAATGAGCCGAAAAATAATTATGGCTGATGGGAAAGGCCGAAATTTACCTTAATTTTATGGCAACATTGTCGGGAAACTAATTCGGTGGGCCAAAATTGCTTATTACGATCGTTCACGCACACAGTTAAATACAGCTAATGCCTGACCATTAGATATAACACACGGGAGAAATAACATCGTTAACATGGAAATTATTTAGCTTATCTAAAACAATAACCATAGGTGAAGTAATTTTCAGTGGTAATTATAAAACGAATATTGTTTTATATTTTTTATTATGACGAGTATTTAACCATCTGCGCAATGGACTTATAGAAATCAATTGTTGACATTGTCTAAGTGTCTAAACATTGTTGACACATTAAATTACTGTAAAAAGTAACGGTTCGTTTTTTATAAACTGACATGCAAAATTTACAACGCTTATTCAGAAATAAAATCATGAGCTAATCGCCTCAGATGTGCCGATAAGTGCCGCCCCATTTAGTCTTAATGGCCCTGAAATTAAGTTACACTCAAATCGACGTCTTGCAGAGGGCCCTATTCGCTTTGAAGTGGTGCTCGGGAAGAGGGTGATGTATCGGTTCGTTGTATTGTTTTTGCTTTCCTTTAGGCCCACGATTTGTAAGATGGAATTTTATCGTAATGCCAATCGACTAAAACGTCGAGGGTTCAGAAATTACGTAAGTAATTGCTCTGGTTTATGCGGGTGATGATGTCTGACATTTTGTCACTTGAGTGATTAAATCTTGATCTTATTAATGGAAAACCGAAGAAAAATAAAAACATAAAGAAGTCAGAAACAATACACATTGAAGTTAGAACAATAAGGCGATTTAATAAATCGTATAAAAATGGTTTCACAACGATAACGATAAATCAATTTTAAACGGCACTTAGAACAAATTACATAAACAAGAACGGAACGGAAAGCATAGCGAAGCACTCAACAATTTTCCTTTCAAAGGTCGCGATGAAATGCGAGATATAAAACCATTTACAATTTTCGAGCGTTACCTTTCACGAATTTGTCTTCGTCCGTTTCTAATCTGGAATCACATTCATCACTAAAAATAACCAGCTAAACGTAGCAATAGCGCTCGGTTGCGCTGAATTTCTTTTGTGCTCACCTCAGGTTGCTGTTCGGGCCACCATTAATCGTCCGGTCGTTTCAGCAACGGGCGATGAGGCGCGTGACAAATGACGTCAGAGCCGAAGCCCCTCGATAAAATTACTCGATAAAAAACTATTTAGCCCCTTTATTGCCAATAAAGATACCGTTTGTTTATAGTTTTGGGGGAGGTGTGATTAAGTCTTTCGGCAAACTTCATTAAAGTAGGGTAGACGTGAACTAGTTAGAGTTTGCGGGAAATGAATGTGTTGTGTGGCGGGATTTAGAAGTTGCTCAATCTTTTGTAAAGGAATTGTTCGAAACTTTCTAAAGAATAGTAAACGAGGGCGTCTTTTTATGCACTTAATTAAGTATTCCGCAGTAATTAAAGGCCAAAGGCAGAATTGAGATAGCCTTAAATCTTATTGGATTTAAATTACAAGGTTATTAAACAGACACTCTGCTGGATTCAAACTACTGAATATTGTTACTGTACGGAAAATTTAATAAATGGGGAACTAACTAAAACTTTTAATTATGTTCAAATATTGGTCTACCGTAACTTATAAACAAAACGATGTCGCGTACGGTCGAAAGTTGTTTGAGTGACCGCGTTCGGAGCCGACCCGTGGTGATGCCAATGGCTAAACGTTCCGAAATACTATTTTATATAGCAATAACAAACTAGTTTAATGTTCAACTCATAGTATGTGGCCAGTGTCGCCCATTGGCATGCCAAGTCATCCGCAGAAACTAGACCGCAGGACTGAGCTTACCTTGCTTATAAAACATAAATAGGTGTGGTGGTGTCAAATCACTGCCAAAACAGATATACCTAATACAATAATTTTTTAAAGGCAAGTTAATTATCATTCCGAAGTAAGTAGGTCACAGAATGTTCTATGTAAAGTAAACCAAATCTTCCCGACTACCCTTACGTAACATTCATCGTCCGGCCATAATTTTCCATCGAGCATTACACACGGATGTCCAAAAGTCGTTTCTCGGACAATGGGGTCTGTAGTACCCGGAACCATAAATCCAGCATAATGGCCTTTCGACAGCAGTGGAGGGTTCGAGACTTGGAGTGATATCCTATCGGTTAATCGGTTTGAGTGTTGCGCTTTTGTGTATCGATCGGCCTCAGCATCTGAGGGTTGGATAACAATAGCGGTTGAGAACATTTAGCAGTAGTATGAAACTCGGTATCAAATAGGCCCCAACTTCAATGTACCTACTCGGTTAGTATAAGATAAACCTCTAATACTTTAATGTACTCGCAAGACAAAGATATTAAGATTTGGCTTCTCTAACAATTACTAAGATTACTATCACCAATACTGATTTAAGTAGGTATTTATGAATTTAGCGCACATTTAATCCAACGCGCAATGGGTCCTGGGTTCGAGTACCGGTCAGACAGATATCGGAATGATGAATTTATTTTGAAGGTGGTAGAACCCCATGTGGTTCGACTCCGGCGGCACCACCGCCACACCTATTTCTGCCTTATAAC
>DWPV01002669.1:0-16708 GCA_018251915.1 Urbanus proteus proteus
AATTTATGTTTCTGCCGCTTGGTGGCGTATCTGTTTTTCCTAGGTCTATTGTCAAATATATGTAGTAGCTTAGAAAACGGAATAAACGTTTGTCGGAATAAGAAATCTTACTTATTATTATACACAACCAAAAGTTAACAAAATTTTTGTAATAAAATTGATCATTTGACAAAAGTCAGTCGTTTGAACAAATTACACAACTGCTCAATATGTTAAGCAATACGATGGTATACCTACCAAGCAACTATTACTAAGGCTATAGTAGTCAATTGTCGATAAGACTTAAGTGTCTTCACGGCCTGAGATCGAACTTGGAACCCTCAGCATATGTCCCATTGGCAACGCCAGTCATGCAACACGGGTTTACGATATCACATCAAAATATTAGATTAACCAGACCATTTATATGATTTAATTTTTAACATATTTTTATGCCAACGATCTTGTGGAGTCGTTTAATTTGAGATGATTAAGAGCTCTTCAATTTAGTTTCCGTACTTAAAGGTCTGTCCTAGAAGCACTTTTTTACTAAGTTAATAAAGTTAATATCATTACTTAACTAAACGAGCTTGAATTAAACTTGAATAATAACCTTAATTTAAGGACAATATGTTTTTATGGTATAGATGGAAATTTTAGTTCATGCGTTTCATTGGAATGTTAGCTGAGCTAAATTCGAGGTTGCCATCTTAATCATCACCCATCTCTAATGTACTTCAGGTAGATTTTTTTATATGTGAAGTTTTGTTATGCATGGTTCATGGGCGGCAGCAACCAGGTACCATGCGCATAGAAGAAGGAAGGTGTAATTTAGTGGCTACCATATCAGATTTAAACAGGCATTCAAGGGGTTTTAACAACTTTTATGCAAGAACTATCATAACTGGTGGCACACTGTACCGTCAAAACCAAAGCATAGATAAAATTTGGCCACTAAATGTTGCTAAAATACATAACAATATGTTCATTTCTTTAAGCCGCGGCATAAAACGCGCTTTATTCATTTCAGAACAATCCAAAATCTCAGTAATAAAATTCCCATTTATATTTAGCGGAGTGAAGCGAAATAAATCACTACAAATAGACGAGCAGCAGTCGCAGATCATTTATCACTGCATACGGAGTGCTTAAGATATTTCTATCGAATGGAAAAATTATGCAAAACAGGATGCAGCGCCCTGAACCCCCTACAACCCCCTCGTTAACATGCTAAGCTACGCTAAATAGTAGACAAGTTCTTTAAAGATTTATCGTAAGCGCTCTGACTGCGCTTGAAAATTAACTTTCAACATAAGTTCGAAAATCGCATTGATAGGTACACTTCTTCAAAAACAAGTGATGCGTTTCTTAGGATTCGAACTCCGGATCGCCAGCATGAAAAACAGAATAATTACCCTTTTATAGTATCTCAAATATTCGTTAATAGACGTAATATTTTTTTCAAAGATTCAGGAGTAAAAAGTAAAGAAAATATTTTATTGTGTCAGGATAATCTTCGTTAATATTTCAGTAGCTAAAAACTCGGACCAAAAATCAACTCTCAAGACGATCAAAAAGCCAGTGAAATCGACATCGCCTCTGGAGAGCGGGAATTCTGAATTTATATCTACTATTACAGTTTTTATTCCCGAATAAAAAGGTAGCAACTTTTACGATTGTTTGAGTTGGAGTTGAACAATCGAGTAGTAAAGATTTCCCTTGACACTCCGCTGTAATCATTAACAAAGTTCTTGTTATGGGAACACGCGATGAAAAGTTGGGAGCTTTAAATGGTTAGGGATTTGTCTCCATAACGGCGAGTCTTTCTTTTAAATTCGCACTTCTTTTCTTTCGTTCGAGGATTACTAACATAGTTAGAACTAGGAACCTACACACAATACAGGCCCAGGGTTTCCGTTTGAAAGGGAGTTTAAGCTAAGGTTTCCTATGTCCGAAAAAAACCGTTTCCAAAAGATTGCCTATCTGGCAAAAACAGAAACAACAAGATCCATAACAAGTATCGTTGAGAAATAAATCTGATCGGGAATTCAATCTATAACACCATATAATATATTTTGTATCGCCGTTAAAAGTATACATCCGATACAAAAACCCTAAGAACTTTTCTTAAATAATACCTACGGTATATTTCTCGTTGAAAATAAATTATATTTCATCGCTTACCGACTCGTGGGTAGACAAAAGCTCAACCTGCAGTAAATTAAATTAGCGAAAAGTTAAGCCCGCGAGGGGGTGTAAAAGAATGTGTATTTGATGAGATATACACTCGTAATTCGAGTCAAGTGTCCGTAAAAATATGAATAGGAACATAAACATAATGAGAAGTATAAAATGTATTTTTATTATAAAGGTAAATTGCGCAGACTCTTTAGTCTGGCGTAGTCTTTTCGTTTTTTTATTTTTTTTTTTATAAAAAATATATGGAAATCTGGTTATAAAACGTAAAGGTACATAAAGTTTGTATATATGGGTACATACTTTATGTATCTATACGAGGTAGGATTTAAAATAAATAGGTGCCGTCCAAGTAATTACAAAAAACAAGATTTATTAAAATGTGTTAAGAAAAAACTAAATGCCATTATTTAATTACTTATTTCACGGCCTAAAAGGGCTATGATGCTCAATCTATAGAAATAAATAAAATTGAAGTGTAATGGCTTTAAATATAACAATCTAGCTAATCTAATAGTAACCTAAGGTCATCTAGTAAATAAACAGCTGGGATTTGTCTTATTCCTAACTTGTCATAATACTATGCAACTCGAGATACCTAAAAGGTCAAGTTTAATGCACCCTAAACTTACAAGTCCAGATCACTCTCCCTTTGTTGTTAGAACTAATCTAAACTGTACAACGACAGTAACATAAATTGGATTTCTAGTTAACTGTCAGATTTTATTACGCTATAAAATATCCTCATCAAAATATTTAATCCACATGACGCGAACCGTATCTTCCAATAAAGTTCTGTAATATAATTAAAGAGAGTGGTTAATTATTATTATTGTAAGTGTATCTTTGCCACCGAGTCGTCCCTTCTTGTTAACATTTGTAAGAAATTTTATAAAGTTTTATTGCCTTTTGATTTTTAGGGTTCTCTAGTAACTTCTAAAATTGTACAGTGTATGTTATAGGCTCAACTTTTTCAGATATTAACGAAATACGCACTTCTTTCTGTCGAATATCAGCAATGTTAGGCGCGTAAGGCAGGTTTCCGGTCTCGTATTGTAGACGTATTTGTCTTATACTCGATGTTCCAATTTAATCGTCAGAGATAGCAACGCATCTATAGCTAAGATTAGTTAACAATCCTATCTTATCTCTGGTTTTAAATGTCTATGGACGGATCTGATCACTTACCATCAAGAGCACTTCATATAACTACCAACATTATTTATTATAAAAAAACATGTTAAATATTAACGTACATTGAACATTCAACTCGCACTTGACCATTTTTATGTCCCCTCGTTAACTTTTATTTATTAGAGTTCGTTAAATTCTTCTAATTGCTTTCTCTCCATGTCGCTATGAATTTTACTTTTGTTCATGACATTGTAGTGGTTACAATTCGTGTAATTAAATTTTATTAATTCTAGCAGATGTAAAAGGTTTGTTAAGGCAGAGAGCTTCATATAAAGTATTCAATCTATACAAATAAATAAAATTAAAGTGTCTGATTGTGATTTCAAAATAAAAAGTTTTTTGAAATCACAAATAGACACTTCAATTCATATATACACAATACTAAAGTTAACAATTAAAAAAATCTGTCTGTGTGTCTGTTTGGCTGAGGTAATCTGCTAAACGGCTGGGCCAATTTTGACGGGACTTTCACTGGAAGATAGCTGAAGGTCTAAGGTGTAATATAGGCTACTTTTATTTTTGAAAAATCCAATAGCGCGCGCTCCGAACGCACGGTCGCGCTGTCGCGGGAGCGCTGGGTATGCTGAGCTGAGCACTTATGTTTATATACTTCCTATAAGTTACTTTTTTAACGCGGATGAAACCGCGGGGATCAGCTAGTATTAGTCTAACAACGTACCTACTACATAATCAATTCTATTGGCTACCGACACGTAATTTCCTAAACACAGAAATAGATGTAATTATCAATAATATTAATTAATAAGTTGATAACAAGGATGTTCAACTCATGGAGTATAATTGAAAATGGGTAGTGAAAGTGGATCCCTCAGTTGCGGAACTTTAATAGAACAAGTGACAAGGGATCCGCTAACTTTAAACCACTGACTCTGCTTGTTATTAATTGCTATAAAATATATCTACATCCGTGTATAGGTAGGTACCCGTTTTAATTTGTTAATACATACATCCATAAATGTTTTCATTTTCTTACTCAATACAATTGGAGTTTCTTTTTGAATTAGAAGAATTAGAGTATTATTTGCGACGAAAGTGATCTAACTAGGAGAAAATTATCAGCTTCTGATTAATACTTTCATTTATTATCTCGTGTTGATATTTTTTTTTAAATGTATAAATTATCGAATGGTAATTTATAATAATTACAATCTAGCCTAATATAAGACTAAGTGTTGATAAATAAAAAGGAATAAAAAGTTAAAACCAACAAAACAAATACCAAGTATAAGAGAGTATATTTCAAAACCTTAGATAGATATAAATCTAACCCTATAGTGATTTAATCTAGGATGGTAGAAGCTAGGTTCGATTCCGGAGTTAACGCCGTTACACCTATTTCTGACTAATAACAGCAATATTAAGCGCTGATATATTCTGATTAGACGGATGTCGTATGAAATTCTTATTGAAAGTGTTCCAACTTAGAACTCAGGGGTAGGAACGCATCTGTGGTAGTTATTAGTTAGAATTATATCTGAGGATGATTACAGATATTGAAGACCGAACTGAGACCGAACTATTATAAATGCGAATATATATATCCACACATGCGAGGGAAGCCGCGTGTAAGAACTAGTATTTGATAAGCCCAAGATATGTTTTAACGCCACATGGCGCCCAGTCAGTTAACACAATACTCTTACTTCCACACAAAAATCTATACAAATAAAAAAAATTGAAGTGTCTGTTTGTGATTTCAAAATAACAATTTTTTACTTAATGCATATGAAAGTATACACGATACCTATAACGAAAATGCAATTAAAAATTTTTTTAACTGTCTGTCTATCAGTCTGTCAGTCTGTCTGTCTGTTTGGCTGAGCTAATCTTCTAAACGACTGGACAGATTTTGACGGGACTTTCACTGGAAGATAGATGAATATTTAAGGCGTAACATGGGCTATTTTAATTTTTAAAAAATCCATTAGCGCGCGCTCCACGCGCATGCGCCCGCTGTCGCGGGAGAGCGGGATGACATTTATGTTCAAATATGTATTCTTTTTTATTTTTTAAACGCAGGTGAAACCGCGGTGTTCAGCTAGTTTAATATAAAACCAAATCTTACCATGTTTCATTCCTACCTCTGGGTCTAATTTCATTGTAACACATCAAGGCACTACTGTTTTATTTATACACACATACGATAAGATACAGTATGGGTATTTATGGCTAGAAACTTTTATGAAACCAATTAAAACGTAGTAACATTAAACCTCGCCCGACACGAATAAAAATTCGAGCCATTTAGATATTGATAAAGTTATGTCTTTGATGCGTACTTCTTTATCTAATAAGAATGTTGTGGAGCTGTCTGTGTTTACTCTTTCCGTATTTGCGTAAGATTTTCTAAAGTAATAGCGTGTTACATAAACGTTTCGTTTCAATCATTTTCCCCCTTAAATATTGTTTGGTGTTTTGTAAATTTGTATTGAATTTTACGATCAAATATCACGTAATATGTATTTTTAATATCTTTAAATATGTTATTTTAGTAGAACTACTAGTATAACAACGTATTTAAAAATATGTTATGAAAGGCGTGAAAAAATAAAAACCGTCTTAAAATTTAACTCACAAGCGAAGCCACGAGGCATAGTTATGCATTAAATCATAACACTTATAGTTATCTTAAAGTTTTATTATCCCTGTATGTGTGCGTGTTCTAACGTTTTAGATTCCACGTACATTTTTAAAAAGGAATGCTAGGAGAAATGCAATTAACGAATATTTTAGAGTTATGTCCAATCAGTTTATTTATAAGTCGTATATTGAATTTACAGGTGCTTATTATTATTGTATAAATTCATTCCAAACTAATGTTTTTGTAACCATAGAAATATATTGAGAGAACGAAAAAAAAAGATTTTACAAAGTGATTTTAAATGTGTATTTGTGTTCAATTTTTTAAAAACTTGATAATTATTCGTTTTGATGTAATTTGTATTTTGTGGTACATACTTAAAATCTATTAGAAGTTACAAAATATTTGTATGTCACTCAATCTTCTGTTATAATTCGTGATGATCAAACCAAGTCATGACAAAGCGTATTCCTATTAAAATAGCTCAAGCGAAACCAGAGGAAAAAGTATGTTAAAAAACAGAGTAATGTAGAGTCGGTAGAGTGGCGGAGTCGTATAGTTTTTGTGAGAGACGGCGCTAGCGGCTCCACTCGATTTTTAATGACTCTATTAAAAAGATTAATAGCTCTATCGCTTAAAAAGTATCTCCTCTTTTTTCATTCTCTACAAATTTAATTAATACCGATACAGATCTCAGGCTAAGAGTTCGAGTTTGTTATTATGTACCTACAATTTGTTTAGAAACTTGATATTTTCATCTGTAGGTCGGAATTTTTGTGGCGTAATAATCGTTAATAATAATCAAATCGGTTCGGGGAATTCTAGGGAATTATTTTGTTGGGAACCTGTTGTAAATTACAGGTTGTGTTCATAAAATTATTTCGTGTTAGACTACTGTAATTGAATTATCTTTTGTCTTTTAATCAAATATTTTCTTGCCTAGGTATAATTTTATTCTATACTTTATTGTACCTGCGAATATTTTAAAATAATGTAGGTACCTGAATTGGTAAAATTATAATCTACTAGCTGATCCCCGCGGTTGAAAGGCTCGTCGAAATCGGTCCAGCCGTTTAGAAGATTACCTCAGCCAAACAGACAGACAGACAAAGTTTTTTAAATTGCATTTTTGTTATAGACATCGTGTATACTTTCATATGCATTGAGTAAAAAGTTATTTTGAAATCACAAACAGACACTTCAATTTTATTTATTTGTATAAATTTCTCAGAATCATTCGTTTATGATATTATTTCTTCTTTATTTAAATCATTTATTTTTAGAAAGTTTACCTATACAACGTTATATATACAGAACCAATCGCTCAAACTAACACTTCGAGGAAAACTGTTCATTTATCTCGGCGTGCACCGCTAAAAGGAACTTCCCTCTTTTCCACGCGATTTCACATACAATCTATTGCCCTATTTACAAGCCTCTGTTGTCCTATAGAATTAAGCGTGGTGGCTTAGACCTTATTCGTACTTGTCAGACCCTATCCACCTAACTCTAGACATTTTTCTTTTATGCCTACTTAGTAACTTTACTTACTTTTTACTACCAATCACCCATCCAATTTCTAACAACGCTCGACATTGCTTAATCTCCGGAAACCGCAAGTTTTACACTTTTTTCAAAGTTATTTTATCACCTTAGACATTCACGTATTTTGGTCAATTTTTTTAAACGTTTTTTACACTCATAGCCCCTCAGTAAAATTTTCTACTGTGTCGTGAGTGCTATGGACACACACATACAGGAATACCTGGGTCTGAGACCCAGAACAGAAATCTAAATTCATCATTTGTCTGTCTGGCCGGGAATCGAACCCGGGACCCATTGCTTGTCTGACCGGTATGGTAACCGTTCCGCCACGCTTGCCGTCAATATAAAAATTATAAACATACGAATATACAAATGTTCTAATAGTATAGTATCAGTAAAGCACCTAATCTAACAAAAGAGCAATGCGTGGTTAAAACTCCAATATGTACGGAGGCGCCCCCTTTCCGCTCGAGTGGACGCACAATCCACCGCGGTGCAACGCCCTATCCTATTGGAATTGGGTAATAAGGATGCTGGATGTTTATCTCTTTATACCGATATAATGAAATTGTTTTGATACAAATGCTGTATGGTACAAGAGAATCGGTTATAGGAGAGTACTGGCTGATCCCCGCGATTTCATCTGCGTTTAAAAAGTAAAATGGAATGCATATTTAAAAAATCCCGCTCCCCCGCGACGGGGATTGCATGCGCGTGCAGTTCGCGTTAATACTTAAAAAATTAAAACAAGCAGCCTAGGTAACGCCATAAACCTTCACCTATTTTCCAGTGAAAGTCTCATCCTAATTGGCTCAGTTAGAAGATTAATTCAGCCAAACAGTAAGTATTTAGTATTCAAACTGACGTCACCTCATATAATATTTTATTTAAATATAAACTTTAGAATAAAGAAAAGTATTCATATCATAATATTCGCCCTAAAATTGTTATTCACTTTATGTTAAAAAAGATGAATGAAAATACAACTTTCAATTTTCTTAGAACACGTATAAAATATTCCTTAAATCTGTACAAGAAAATGATATTTGTCTGAGATTTATAAATAAGTGGCTATTTTAGACTTAATCTGCTTACTTTCATGATAAAAATATTTAAAATATATAAAAGCTCTTTATGTTATGAATAAACGACTGAACCGGTTTTGACGGAACTTTCACGTATTGTCCACAAAGTGAAACGTAGTAATCATTACCAATAGAGATGCAAATCAATACTTATTTTTACTCCAAAAAGCTTCGCAAAAAGCGATAAAACCACGCACAAGATAGTAAACGGGCGAAGTGGAACATTGCTCGTTTAAACTAAAATATTGTTATTGAAAACAGTTAAAACATCTCCCTGCATCCCCAAACATCCCTCCTTTCGCACCAATAGGCAAGTAATCTACCGTCGCCCATAACGCCGTACTGCCCTATCTAGTTGGAATTGGCCTTACGATCCTATACTGGATTTACAGACAAACTAACTAAGATATTAGATTTTGTTTACCGTTTTTCATCATTGTCATTTTCTTTTCCTTTTATTAATCCAATAATCAAATGGTAATTTGAAAAACTATTAATAGCAGTAGGCAACTAAAACTATTCAGGTATGTTATATTAGTGGTTGTCATTTTAAAAAAATAAAGCAATAACAGATGCCTCTACAAAAACTAGCAGTTTAATATTTTTGTAGTTTAAAACTACAACATATGTAGAACTGTAAGTACCTACTTGTTTAAGAGGTAAGGTTTCGGTGTTTGAATAAAAATATTGTCTCGTGTAACTGTAGAGTCTCTAAATGTTGCCAAAAACTTAAAGTACGCAAACGTAATGTTTACGCGTGTTGTGTACCGCAGCGCACGCCGCCTTGTCTGTGCCGTCGCCACCCCAGTCCGCCGGATTCTATTCAACTCAGTGGCGTACCGCCTTCCAAACGAGGAGGATGTGTGTTCGTCTCGTCCGCGCGCGAACATCGAAATAAATTACGATCGCGAACAACCAATACGTAAACTTCTTTAACGCGAACACATTTATTAAATTAAAAGTCGTTCCTATCACGTTCCAAAAGTGATGTTAAACATGTTTCGGTATTAGTTTTCTCTACAATAGATTGTTACCAAAGTTCCGCTTCGGACGTCCATTCGGCCCATTGTGATGTATTCCCGGTAGGTCGGCGATGGTTGTGATTTTCGTAAACGTAATGTTATGAGAGTAACGATGATTTTGAAAATGGGGGTGAAGGCGCCTCCGGGCAAGAGTCCGGCGCGTCAGGAGAAGAAGAAGGAAGAGAAGGAGTCGAAGAAAGTGGAGAAATGCGACGAGAGATGTCCGGGGGACCCGTGGATGTACTGTGCGGTTTTGTGGTGTGCCTGTGCCATGAGTCTGATCTCGAGTGGGTACAGTCTGTACAGGCAGCAAGGTCTGCAGGACAGACTGTCGTTGCTGGAAGAGCAGCACTTGGCGTTGAGGAGTGCGGTCCTGGAACCTCAGCAGCCGCTGGTGGAGAGGCTTCGGAGAGAGGTGGCGCGGTCGCCCAGCTACTGGCGGCAGCGGCGGAGTATCCGGGATTATGGGGACTGCGTTTGCCCACCAGGTCAGTAAATTAACCAATTATTCGGACGTCACGTGGACGACACGTTTTTGTCGTACGAATTTAAATGTTTATTAACGGTTTTTGTTGGCGGTTTGAAAAAGCTCGGAGACAGTGTGGTTAATTAACTTTTTCAACTTGTAAGATCAACTATCTTACAAGTTAGATAATAGAATTTGTACTCAAAGTTTCTTACTATCTTGTTGTTTCTAGCTAGATACATTTTGGAAATCTTTCTTATTTTCCAGGAAAATGTAAAGTAAGGAACTTAAGCAAAGCTATCGTCAGTACTTCCCTATTTTGTTATGTGAAGAACTCGCATACCTATTATAAATACATTTGTTATTTAAACTTAATCATATCCAATATCTAGAATTTTGAACTGGAAAAAACTGACTCCAATAAATTTTATCTAAAAATAATCGGTATAATTTTATCGATATAACGACTCTATCTACAAAAACCATGCTTCATTTTAAATAGAGGCAATATTTAAATAATATTACGGACTAAAGCTATAAAAATTAATCGATTAGAAACTTGTTTTAGTAATATTGAAACACGCTTCGAGATTTTCTTTATGTAAATTGATACCGATTAAAATATATTCTTATTTAGATCGTGTGTGATTTGTATTACATACCTACATATTATATGAAGCAAGCTTTTGCCCGCGGCTTCGCACGCATTAAATTGCGTATAAACTTTCCTCTTGAATCACTTTATCTTTTAAAAAACCGCATCAAAATCCATTGCGTAGTTTTAAAGGTCTAAGCATACAAAGGCACGAAAAACGGAAAACGACTTTGTTTTATACTATGTCGTGAAGTGTAAAATATATGTTTGTAGATAGTACATAGGTATGAAGTACGAATTACTTACTTTGATAGGTACCTACTAGATTTTTCACGCGGCTTCACCCGCTTAGGCCACATTTATCGAAGTGAAAAGCATTCAATGTTATATTCTGATCATCTACGTACCTACACTACTGCCTACTAAGTATCTATAGGTGTGCCACATTTCATCCTAATCCGATGAATAAATTTTGTATGAAAATGTATGAAACTCCATTCTTCCATCATCACAAACCCTCACACGTAGTAAGTACCACCTTTATTTTTTCTGAAAGTAAAAAAAATAATTTCTTGACTGACATAAAAAAGTTTTTACACCCGTGATGAAATTCATATTTCAATTACTTATAATTTATTATTTACGACGATTAGATGTCTACAAATTGCTAGATAGGATTTTCACTTTTACTTTTAAACGATAGCACAAAATCGATAGTTTAAAAACCGCCATTCAGTGGAATGCATAAATTCTATAAATATGGAGGGCCGGTCCGCAGCCGACAACAAATTGAATCGTCAAGCAAATAGACTGGAGTGTTTGCGCCGTACCGATAGTTATTAAACCCGATCAACTTTATCAATATTTACACAGCAAACCGAGTGAGTGCTTTCAGACGATACGTTGCTATTGTTTTCTCGGATTCATTAGACTTTTTTTAATTGGTTTATTATAAATGCAGAAACATTGGCAGATATTGCAAAAATCACTAATAAAGTGTCACTAAGATTATTATTCGTCTTAAAAGTAGAAGTTATTTAAGTAACACATATTCTCGTAACGGTACCGTAAGGGACTCCAGTGGCCACCACTCCTAAGTTCCAGGATATTTTTAGTTGTTGAAAGAGACTAAGATTTACATACAAAAATTAGCGAACGAACATGCTTTTGATTTTCATCTTCATTTTATGTTCTGATTAAGTATATATTTAAAGAGGTTTACTGAATTAATTTCCACTGGGATCTCTTAGGACGTCTAAGGATCGTAAGATTGACTGAGATTTGAAATTTTACTAATCCAGAACACAACCCTGTACCTCTGATATCCTTTCTGCTAAATTATAGGTACCTATACGTAAATAAATTTACCGGTTGCATTAATAAACAAAGTAGGTACGACTACTTCTGATATAACTAAAAAAAAGTAAATAATTCATTAAATTCTTACCTACGTACCTAGGTTAAATTCAGTTTTTTTTCTCCGTTTTACTGCGAATGTCAAAACTTTACCTGCAATTAAGCGTCTACGAGCTACACTTGCTAAGCAGAACTATAAATATTTCAATAGTCATCAAAGGTCCCACAAAACATAAATTAAAATAAAACGCATTCATTTTCAAATTCATACCCTTTAAAGGGCAGAAACAATAGGTTACGGACATGTTTTCATACAACCTTTTCACCATAAACCTTTAATTTCAATGCGTATAATCACATTTGCATCCCATAATCCTTTCACCTTTATTCGATGTCGCATTCATTCCGATGGCGACCGATGGTGTTGTTTATGGCATTATTAACGATGGGGCCAAATTGCCTTGTTTCGGCGCAACGGCCAAAATAATTGCAGCCAAATGTAAAATGACGTAAGTCGTAAAAATTACTTTTCGGAAATTTTAATCCGAGGCAGTGATTTAAAATGTTGAGTTGTTATGTTTTTATAAATGAGTTTGATTATAATTCATTATGTTAATAAATCCGTCGATAAAATAATATACAAGTATAATTAAGTAAGTCTACTGTTCAGTATTTTTCAGTAAGTACTTAATTATTATTTTATTAGGTAGGTACTGTCTTGTCTTCAATGAAAAAGTTATAATTAAAGTTATAATTAGATTAGTCTTATTCGGATTATTATCTATAAAGACTTTACATCATAAACATTTTCCACTACTAAGACAGTAAATGCGAGTCTAAGATGAGATACTTTAAAGTTGACAACACTCAAATGTTTAAAAACAGTGGTGTTTGTATTGAAGGGTAAACTGCAAGTAAGACTAGTACTTTGTGGTTATTCTATACAGGACAATAATATAAATCTAGAAGTTTCTGCAACTGGGCGCTTTCGTGCACTTCGTTGGAACTATATTTTTCCAAATAAACAATTTCTGGTAAATAAACTTAAATACCAGGCAACTTCCATAGTCCTTAGGAGTCAACTTCAATTTTATTACAAAAAAGTTACCTAAAATTCGTATTTTACTCCAATTCCATAAAAGTCACATTCGGCTCAATATTTCTCGTTTCAGCACGTAGATTACGCTAAACACGTCGTGTAATTTCCATAAAACTGACACTTACGCCGTTTCGCCCGTTGTCTTTGCCGATAAATTATTCTATGCGCGGCACAACGACACATGAATATTCGATCTGGTATAAATATTCGATACTCGTTTGATTCCGAATGAACTGTGGTAGTTGTAATAATAGCTAATGGCCTGTTATTACCGCCGTGTCTAATGCCTAATAACTATTCATTGACTATTGATTTGTGCTTTCGAGTGAAGTTAAGGGAATTTATAATCATACTCATTTTGAAGTTGGCAAAATACATTCGGAATGACACGAATATATCCAGAACTTATCTACGCGAATATATGGTTGTACCTATCACATATTCAAGGTTTTTTTGGAAGGAGGTCAAATAGGTAAAATAGGTACACATATTTTTTTATCACTACGTAGTGTAAAACAAAGTCGCTTTCCGCTGTCCGTCTCTATGTACTCGTATGCTTAGATCTTTAAAAGTACGCAACGGATTTTGATGCGATTTTAAATAGATAGAGTGATTCAAGAGGAAGGTTTAATTAAATAACATCCTTCATATAGTAGTGAAGCGAAGCCGCGGGCAAAAGCTAGTATTTAATAGAAAAAGAAGCATTGTTATCCTATATTATTCCATATTAATTGGCACATACGGCCCAGTGCGCGTTGAGCTACCAGCCGCGGTTTTTTCTATATTATAGAAATAGCAGACAACACTGCCGTCTATGGACATCGGTAATCCACTCGTAAGGCTAGTCCAACCTAAGTTTTCCCAAAGATGCAATGCTGCCCCTGTGAACTAAATTTCACAGCCTCGGATAAGTTTGTTTCTTTTACAGCACTATGTTTACCCATGTAGGTTAATGGGTCCTTACCCTTAGATTAGTCGTTTGTGCAAAGTTTGTTCGTAAGTAGGCCAGAAATAGAATGGATCCACCTATTCTATTTCTGGCCTACTGAACTGCAGAGTTCTATTGCTATTTCATTAAGAATAATTAAGTGACAATAGGGTTTCGCATGACCTCGTGACTTGCGTAGATTAAAACTGACCTGTTTGCAAAGTTAAGGCAACGGCCAATGCGGTTAGGAGTTGGATGGGTGACCGAGAGTTGCTTGATTTAATGAACACTAACATGACTCCGAACGCAATTTAATACGTTGGTCGTAGTCGCCATCATTAGACAGCATTTTGTAACTTTATTGGAAACGTTGAAACACATCTGGCATGGATCACAGCTCACCATCTTCATCCTATTCGTATTGAACCATCTTTATAAGTGGCCATTGCCGCCCATGGGCATCTGTTATCAACCTCAGATCAAATGACAATCCTACATGAGCCATATCGGCTATATATCCGTAGCTACCCTTGAGAACTTGGTTAGAACTCCTCGACTGAATGACGGTGGTGTCACCGGAGTCAAACCACAAAAAGTTCTACCACCTTTAAAAGTTTCAGGCTTTTCCATGTAGCGAAACTCCCACGCAGTCAATTGTTGCCGATTTAAAACAAAATCAAACATTTTCCGCTTTTAAACTGAATCACACATTTCTAAGAAATGTAAACATTCCCCATGACGCATGATTGCGAGTGATGGAAGTATCACTACAGGGGGTGACGGAATAGTTTTTATCGCGCTACGGGGTGCAAACTGTGACGGGTGTTTGGGATTTTTTGTGTGACAAGCTGGAAGGTCTGTGGTAGGTCTTACTTGAAACTTAATTGCTGGAGCTCAAGAGCTAATCTCAGTTTAAATAAATTATGTTTTTTGGATGCAAAAGTAGGAGAGATAACTAAATAAACAAGCCCTTAAGTTTTATAATAGTAAAAAGTCGGTTAAAAATGTAATATGGATACATTAGGTAATTGAAATCAGATTAAAACTTTTAATTTGATACCCAATAATCAAGATGCTACTAACTCATATGAACTGACTAAGATTTCCAAAATTATTACTAGGTATACAACACCTAGATTCAGAATTCAGAACGGTGATCTAAATAAATTTATATTTTGGTCGGGCATCGAACCTAAAGCTTATCATTTTCTTGCTGAAAAATGTTCACGGCGCTCCGTGGTTTATATATAAAAGTACATATATAAACCACGGATAGACAATACTAATTATTGTATTCTTATATTTTCCATTCTTAGTTTTTTTATAATTCCAGAATGAAATCCCCATTAAAAGATAATATAAAATTGTACCTATAAATAGTCTCCGATACCCAATCTCCAATTTTATAAAAAATCTAATCCCCATTTGTAAGCCGCTGAACTAATTTTGGCATTATAAATTATTAACATTGAATTTCGACATCATTGAAAGACACGGCTTATCAAATTGATGGGCTCAAACTGAGAAGCAGGTTATTTATTTTTTAACCGCAGTTCGGAGTTAATCCTGCGTTGAAGGCTGTCAACGAACCCTCTGTTATCTACAGAATAGGGAAACCAGAAAAAATGCATTTAACTAAACAAGTAAATTGTGCGTAATATTAAACGTAATGTACATTAAAGAAGTCTAGTTATAATTTATCTAATTACTTTGACTGGAACTTTATATTATTAAAATATTCATAGGAATCGTAGTACTTTATCAATATTTTTTTGTAGTCAGTATTTAGTCTTATTTATGCTTACCAGAACCAAGACATATCTACGACAAAAATATTAAATTCCGTCGATTTGCGTAACAAAGCATAATCGTGAATGAGTCATATGAGAGGTATAATATGACACATATTTACAAAAAATGCCATCGCGTGCCATTAAGCGGTGTAAATATACTTGGGTATCATACATACATACATACAAAAAGTTTGCAATTAGTAGATCCACAATAGGTTGTATAGGTATATGCTATACGTTAAGATTAGGTTTGATTTGGTCAGGTAAGCGTCATTGAAGCTTATTCAGTGCATTTTGGAAGAAGATGTCTATTTTTTTTATCTAAAGTAGCAATATTTTTGTATCGTATGCATAAAAATACACGGTAGCTCTGTATCTTTCAAAAAAATCACACACCCAAAGAAACTCATAAACACGATATTAAAGTGAGGTGTAATAAAAGAGCTATTTCAACATTAAGCGCGTCTTATCCCAACCCTTAAATAAAAGTGTCACCCTCTACCCCATCCGGGACGTTTATCATTTTTTCGATCGGCGAGGGTTAATACTGAGGGATGGTGACGGCTTTCGACTGAGGATTATCTGGTGTACGGAAAAAATTAATAGCTTTTTGCTTTTTAGAACCACTGCGTGAGGTGTTTGAAGGCTGTGTTTAATAGGCAGGACGTAGTGGAGCGTTGAATAGCTGGTTTTGGCGGATAAATTGTACGTGAAGGCGGAATATCGAGTTTTTACAACTATTTACTGTGTGCTACTAAAACATTTGCAGCAGCAAAATTTGTAAATGTTGTGCACACCTTTAATTGGCATGCACACGAGTCTATACAATCTTGTGTGTACAAAACTTT
>DWPV01002670.1:0-16703 GCA_018251915.1 Urbanus proteus proteus
CGGCCCCGAGTTGGACCTTACTTTACTAAACACATTTGATAAGCGATGTTCAATCTAGAGAGTATATAATCAAAGCAGACAAGATTGTTCGCTGACTGTAAATATAATTTCATTCAATAAATCAGTCAATGTTTTTGCAAAGAGCGATAATAAGACAATTATTATGTCAACAATAAGACCTTTTCTTTAATTACGGTAACTGGATTATATCGAAATGTATTTTTTTTTCAATTAACGTAGAAATTCCTGAACAACATTTTTTTACGTACGTACTTAATACGCAACTTAGTCTAGTTGCTACGTTGGATTACTAAGTTATAGTGCGTATTAGTACAAATTACCACGCTCCAAAATCGCTCGCAAAGTAAGTAGCTATTTAGGAACATCAAAAATAGGTTTAGCGGTTTTTTTTAATATACATAACTGCATACGGCTGAATGAGATTGAACATTTGTCTTTCCATCATTTATAACTCACTGCAAGTGCAGTGACATCAAGCAAAACTTTAACGTCTCTACTTCCTAGAATCGTAACTTATTTAATATATTATTTATAAACTTATGTATTATTTAATAATATAGTAATATAGTGGTCGTTAATATTTCTTGCGAGAACTATCGACAGCCTCATTCGATTCCACGTTTTTCTGACTACAGGTAATTAACACAGAAAGATATAATCAGAAGTCATGTCCATATTATCGACGGTATGTATGATTGTTGGCGGGAAAAACTGACGCGAACGGCGCCATTTTTTGCTCGAAGAGAAGCAAACGCGTTCATTATAATGCTTGTTTATTTAAAAATAAAATGTTTGATGCGTTTATGTTTCATTTTTATTTATATTATGCAGTCACAATTATAGATAATTAACATCGATAACTTGATTTATTAACCCAGTTAAATAAATTAATACCTACTTATTACTCATCACCTGTAAAGACGTAATAAGAAACAAGTAGGTAACTATGTCATAATTGAGAGTAGGTATAAACTAATAATCAGGTACCTTAGATCAGTTATTCTTATTAAAAAATAATAAGTAGCACAGCCACAAATGAGTGATTTTCTATCTCCATGTAGGTGAAATAAAATCATCTAATAGGTACCTATCAAAGGGCACCTACATACCTATATTTATATTCAGGTATTTGGTTATAGGTAAGGTTAGGTACCTACTCCACCTACTTTCACTTATCACTGCATTTTCGATTTAAATCGCTGGCATAAAAACGAAAACACATAGAATATAAAATTATTTCCGCTTGGTGCGAATCCCATTCTCTGTGAGACAAGAGCTCAATATTCTATGCATGTCGTACCTACCCAATCTCGAAGTGTGATTGAGGGGACGTTAGACCTAGCGGGATCTGATAGCTCGTCGGTATGCAAAACATCATTACATCTTGCTGTATTGTCTATAAGAGGAAAACTATAAAAACTAATGGAAATTCTTCCTGGGATTCTTTTGATTTCGATTGAACTGTTTTTATTACAACAAGCGATTGATCTTTCTGTTTGATTGTTGTTAGTGATGACTTACGTGAGTATATTGCACTATATATAGGCTATATATAGTGAAATGGGAAATATAGATAGGATACCTATACACACCTATTGTGGTTTCCGTGCACACTATTAGTTATTTCAACGCATAAATCCTAATTATTTTAGAAATCAACTAGCAAGGATACTCTGTGTAGAGTCCTCTGTCTTTACGTCAAAATTATCGTATATCAAAACCTTTGTCTAAATTGGATCAGACATTTCCATGCGGGTTCTAAGAAACAGGCTGACAAAAAACGCATGTTAATGATGTTTTAATTAAATTTTAACTGACTTCGAAAAGGTCGAGGTTCTATGTTCGTCTGTTTTTTTATATTTACAATTATGCGTATGCGTTAAGAAACGGTATTTACCTGTTTTGTATTATTTATTCTAACATCCAAATACTGTGTATAATCTAATCAAGCGCAATTATTTCTGAGATAGGTAACATAAAAAGAAATGATTACCTCTGAAAAAGTCTTACTCTACAGTAATTAAAAAAAATGCACGCATTGACTGCTCCACCTTTTAATTACGTCATCCTGTCATTACAAGCTTCTGACGTCGAGTAACAAATGAAGTTATCTGTACTGAGAAATGTTCTGTATTGACCGATTTACAATCCAATTATGGTGGTTGCAAATCTTGTCAACCGAAGCCCGTAAATTTAAAGCGCGTAACTTAAGTTGTCTCCGGTCTAGACGTAATACAAGTGAGCATAGAGATGTTTAATACTATTATCTAAAAGGGATCATTAAGTCTACGTACAGTGGTAGAACCAGTAAGGTACCACTAGCAAAGGTGGGTCTGGCGTTAAGTAGTTCTGCGTTAGGAAAGGTGTGGAGTACGGCTTACTGGCATAATAATGTGCACCGATACGAGGTATTAGTCTTCAGAAGTGGCAACGCATCTTTGATCGGCTTTAGGTAAAACTCCTTTTCCATATGGAGTTTTATAGGTGTCCATGGGCGGGAGTCACCTACCTACAGTACCTACCATCCGCTTGACTGGATTATTGTTTAAAAAAACTTTTTTTACGTAGTTAAGTATGTTTGTATTTTGTAGGAACAAGCTTAGTAAAAGTAAATTAACAAACAAACATTAATTAAAACTTTCTTTTGTAATCGCATTCCTTTAATATCCACCTGTCAATTATCATGTTAGATACATGCTACTTGACAAGTTTTAAAATACTAAAATAATGTAATTTATACTAGACCGATAGTACCTACTAACTTAAACTAACTAAACTTCTTAGTTGCCAACGTTTAAAGCGCAAAATTTAAGGACCCGTAGATTGAAAGCCGATACTAAACAGTGCTTCGTGCTTAGGCGGTAAAATTATTTTGTAATGCTAAATAACCATAAAGTAGGCACTTACTTGCAAGTTTGTACCTAATAATAATAATATTACCACGTAATCCATGGTAAATTTATTAAACTATCCGACATACTTCTAAATCACTGACATACAGGTGGTAGATACTTACCCGGTGGAAGAGCCCTTGTGGTTCGACTCCGACGGCGCCACCATCACACCTATATCTGCCTTATAACGTCAGTGTTAAGCTATGCTGTTTTCTGGTTTGAAAGGTGTGGTAAGGGAGACACTTATCCGAGGCGATCCAGCTTAATCCTCAGGGATACTAATGCGTTTGTAGCCAACCTCGGATAGACTCTGTTCGTATCTGGGGTTGATTACAAATATCCATGAGCGGCAGTGGCCACTTACCATCAGGTGGACTGCATGCTTATTTGCTACACCAATTTTATATAAAAAAACATTGGTAAAAAAGATACAAATACGTATTGTAATATTCTGTACAAGCACCAGCGTTTGTACACCCTATAAATGAAGTATTTGGAATTTGAACATAAAATATATCTGAGTTATGCAGCTGCTCTATATGCACCGCCATATTGTTTTTGTCCAACGTAAGAACGTAACGTTCTTTCCGCGTATAGAAACGACATTTCGTAACGTCCGGTGGCGTATAATTGCGTGCCGATGCGTACTACCTATATTTCTACGCTTTAATTTCACGAATAAAAGTACTCGCAGTTTCTCAGAATGTCTGACAAATACTCCATAATAGGCAAGTTGTTATTAATAACATACTGCAGCGACATTATCGCTTAAAAAGTGGCTCGTTTCTAGCAAGTCTTAGATAGAAAACGACAGTAGAAGAAAGTAAGTTGATACATAAAAATTGCACAATGCCTATTGCGTAATGAAACACATTGCGTAATAAATATCGGAAGAAAGATATTTAAACCACGCGTCGTAAGTACACAACTATATCTGAAGAAGGATCTTCTGACGTAGTTAGGCGATGATAATAATACTTAAATATTATAAAATATGTAAGACTCTCAGAAATCCCAGACCACGCTTTGTCCGAAGTAGGCTAAAAGAAAAATACCTACATATGTCCAAAAACAAATATCAATGGTTAAAAATACTTGTTTATGGATAGGTATATAATATTATCTATGGTCTATAAATTTCAAAATCTCTGAATGTTTTTCGATAAATAAAGCATTGCAAAGCATCTTGAAAGACTGAGGTAGGTACTCGATAAACATATTCAGTATCATCACCATAAAATATTCTTATCGTAACTGGAGTAAATCTTCTAATAGGTAAATTAATTCAGATAGGCCATAAAATGTTATTATCGATTACAGATAGTGTGTAAGCTATTTTAAACTTTTAAAGTGTCGCGATTAATCTTAGATTCTCACTATTCATGTCGATAAAGAATTCAGGTTCTGTAATGCAAACGCATTTGGTACATGCTCTAAGATGCAAAGTATGTTTTTATACTCTTTTTTAACTATAGAAGTAGCAAGATGGTAGAACTCTATGTAGTTCGATGGCGGTATATAAAAAAATGCGTCGCTTACCTACCCCTGAGAACTAACTTCTGCTGTTGTGTCATGTATTTGAGTATAGGTACAGTTCTTCCACATTTTTGATATATTTTTTTAATAAATGTACTTAATGTAATGTACTTTTTTTAGCACTTTGAATTATGTTTTTATGCGATATTCCGAAATCTACTATAAAAACGATCCTTCTAAATTTTTCGGTTATGCTGCCAGAATTTCGCTATTTTTCATACAAAACTTAATTGTCCACAGAATGGCTGCAGTGCCCTCCAACGTGCGGCGGCGGACGGCCACGTGGAGGTGGTGCGGCTGCTGCTCGAGCTCGGCGCTGATCCCAACAAACAGGACCATGTGGTCAGTATAATAATAATAACCTTATCTTTTATTGACTGATTGAATTACTGATCACTGGATATTAAGGTGAATAAAAACATCGGCAGAAAGTCTTTAAAAAGTTTTCAAATGAGTGTGAGGTCTTCCAATCCGTACTTGGCTAGTGGTATGGTGGCTAATCTTAACCCCTCTCACTCTGAGAGAAGACCCCAATGAGCATCTAGCAGTGTGAGATCTAGCAGTGACACATTAATGGGTTGACGTCGATGACGATGAAACCCATACACCCACAGATACTCACAAGAAACAAATCTAAATTCATCTTTGTTTGTCGATACGTATACAAATTAATAGATAAAGAAAAGAACTAAATATAAAATATATCTGTTTTGCCACGGATCGAACATGGAACCTTCCGCGCAACAGACATTGGTGTAGGTCGTCATTTCTTATTTCTTACCTTACAGGTTTGCTAACGGAAATTGACTTCATCTTCCAACAAGGCAATCAAATAGACACCATTAGGATTAGCATAGCAATAACAACACACCCACTCGTTATAAGATCAGTACAAAGAGATCTTATGTAAAGCCAAGCCTGCCGATACAACTGTCTTAAGGCATCTGTGACATATGTAGATACTGGCAAGTGGTATCATAAGTGGCAGAAACCTTTGTGTTTCTACTCTAGCGGTACCAACGCCTGGCCATATCTGCCGAATAATAGCAGTGTTGAGCAGTGCTGTGTTCTGGTTTGAAGGATTAGGCAAGGGCGATTATACGAGGAGGTCGACGTCCAGTCGTATCCTTATCTTTTCTGGAGTTGATCAAAAGTATCGTTAGTTACGCCTTAGATTTTCAGCTATCTTTCAGTGAAGTCCCGTCAGAATCGGTCCAGCCGTTTAGAAGCTTTTTCGTAATAGTAATCATGTATTTAATGTGCATTGTGTAAAAGAAATGTTATATTGAAATCACAAACATACACTTCAATTTTATTTATTTGTATAGATTATTTGTATAGATATAAAAAATCAAACTATGTTACCTGTGAAACAGAAACAATCTAGGACTAAACAGTATATTGCACATATCCACTGCGTTAATGATACTTGTAGATCATTAACGTCAAGTCATTACAACGTCTAACATACAAGCCCCAACTAATTCGCTAAATACAGCCTGCCTTACGTTACCTGAACTAACCCGCATACCACATATCAAACTAATCATCGCTACCTCTTACGTATCTTGGTATACGTTCTGTTAATAAAGTACCGTATTGCCGGCGAGTTGGTGATTACAACTGTGTTGAAGTTATTAAATCAAACGTAACAGACAACCAGTTCAGAATGAGCTGCCGCATTCAGCCTGTCATATAATCTAGAATCTAGTATTTGCTAATTTGATTAATAATATCGATTTAATATGTTCTCACTACAGTCACTACTAGGTATTGGCTTGAAGCAAAACATATTTTTTTAAAATATTATGAAGAACTCACATATATCACGTAACTCACATATTTTTATTAAATAAGTTTTATAATCAAGGCTATCCTAATCCTAGTTATTATAAATGCGAAAGTCCGTTTATTTATTTGTTTGTTTGTTTTTTTGTAACGCCTACACGCTTTAACTACTCAACCAATCGTTATGAAATTCAGAAAAGGACATAGAGTAGGTACCTTTCATCCCGAAAAAACGTACTACTCCCGAGGGATAGAAAAGTAACGTTTATACCTACAATGTACTACTTTTAAACCTACGGCCTCTTTGTGAGAATGTACACATAAGCGCGAGCAAAGCTGCAGGTAAATTCTAGTAAACAATAAGTGAATGTCTAAAATTTAAATTATTTAAGCTATTTACCTATCCCAATCAGTAATAAACCATAATGTCTAATTATGAATATTGCATTTCAGAATCAATACTCACGCTCATATCACAAAATACACGTTTAAATTTCAACTCGCTCACGATATACCCTAATTTATTGTAAATTTCCCAGCATGGCAACACAGCGGCCCACGAGGCGGCGTGGAAGGGCTACTCGCGGTGCGTGGCGCTGCTGGCGCGCGGCGGGGACCTGCGCGTCCGGAACGCGGGCGGGTTCGCGCCGCTGCACCTCGCCTGCCAGAACGGACACAACCAGTCCGCGAGGGAGATACTGCTCGCTGGGGCGGCTCCCGATTTGCAGAATAATGTAAGTACTGGATCTTTAACCGTTAAACATAATTATATTGTTTGAGAATTTCTTACGAATATTCCTTTTTCCTAGAATGGCCTAAAGATTTCGCAAAATCTTTGATCGAAACAACTAAAGAAACGATGAAACCAATTGCTCTTGCAACTGAACTAATTAAGACATGCTTAAAATAAGTTATATTCGGATACAAATGAAACAGATAATTTAAAGATCTCTGACGAATATTTAAAAAAGTTGAGTATTTTATAATTTTTCAATATGAGAAGTTCAACCATATTTTCGTTTAAACAACTAAAATGTTTTGTTTTTTTAATAAATTTTAGTTGTAATAAAAGAATCTTTCTCTTTTTAGTATGGCGACACATCACTTCACACCGCTGCACGATACGGGCACGCTGGAGTCACACGAATCCTCATCTCGGCCCAGTGTCGTGTCTCCGAACAGAACAAGAACGGCGATACGGCACTGCACATAGCAGCCGCTATGGGACGACGGAAGCTAACACGAATATTGCTGGAAGCTGGTTGCGACAAGTCACTACGAAATCACCAAGGAGAGACAGCCAGAGATATCGCCGCAAGGAAGGGACTAGAAGAAATCATCGCAATATTAAACACTCCAGTCGCGAAGCAACCCAAGAAGAAAGAAAAAAGAGACAAAAGCAAGGAGAGAACGGTTGATGAACCAGACGACGCGAAAAAGAAAGGCAAAGACAAGAAAAAGAAAAATGTTCACTTCGAAGTCGTTCCGCCAGTGCAATGGTCTCCATATGGATGTCATTACTATCCAGACCCAAAATACTTCCCTAAACCAAAGTTAAGCTCGCTACCCACCGAACCCTTAAAGAAAGGCGAGCAGTACTACTTGGATTTGGCTGGAAATATAAAGAAGGGTCCGATAGGTGCCGGTTATACTTGCTATTGTGCGCCGTTCTTTAGGCACATGGAAGATAAATTGACTGAGGACAAGAAGGATTTGAAACGCCATATAGACAGAGCTCATGAGAAGTTAGACCAAAAAGTTACCGATTTAGAAATGAAAACACAAGGACAAATATCAGAACTAACTAGGTATGTTGCTGCTGAAAGAGCTCTTTGTAAAGAAAGACATAAACATTTGGAACAGTGGTTAACTCGAGGCATGATGTTTAGAGCATCTGAAAGGGTGAGGAAACTCGACTTCAGTCCAAAGGGATCTTTAGATATACCACCCATAAAGCGTACTCGTAGCTTAGAACTACTAGATACGCATGGTGAAGACTGGAACAATGTAAACAATATAATAAAAAACTTTAACGAAAACACAGAACAATTTGAGAGTAATGCCAAAGATCTGCATGATAGCAAGCAGACGTCTAGAAGTACAGAAGTTCTTGACAAATCTCCTCAGAGTCCCAGACGAAAATATTTGCTTAAGAATTCCAAAAGCAGTGATTACTTAGACGCTGGACCGAGTAGATGCCCTCGGTCACCACACATACCTCAAAGAAACATGAGCCCTGAACAGAGTAGACAACAAAATGTAACAGCCGAAATCCATGTTAAAGCTAATAAAATTTCCGTTTCACAATCACCATGTACAACAGAAGTTCATGGTTATAGTGAAAGATATGCAAGTCCTAGTCGGCAGTCCACCACTAAATCTCCTAGCAGCAGTAACAGACAATCTGATTTTAAAGCAAGTGATTCAGAAGGTGATGTTATACACAGAAATCAGCAGGATAATCCTCCAAGTTGTCCAGTGTGGAAGAGTCAAGTTCTGCAAAGAACTGCTGATGATATAAGAAAAAGGGTAATGTTGGAGAAAGAAATGTCTGAAGTGATATCCAGAAATACTAAATCTATGGATATATCTCAAGATGGCTATGTAAAACTCACAAAACAGGTGAACTTTCCGCCAAGAGAAGAAAACAATATTGAACGTGAACCGAGAAGATCTGTTCAAGAGCTAGTAGCTCAAGTCGAAAATCAACAGCGGTGTACTTCTCCAGAAAGATTACCTGTTCCCAGAAAACATGTTCCTATAGAAACCCAAGAAATTCCTACTTCTCCAGTTAAAATACAAACACAATCTGCTTCAGCGTTGAAGATGCCTCAACAACCGCAAAGACCAGCGCCAGTACTGAAAGAGAAACCACCGAAATCCAAACGATTCAGCTTACACAATCTCATACCGTTCCCAACGAGAAAAACATTTCAGAACCCACCAAAGGAAAACGGTAACAATTCCGAGAGCAGTGACGAAGAAGACAACCCTATCAGAAGCACGAATCAACCAGGGCCGATGAAAAATAACAATTTGTTGCAAACACTACCTCTACCCAACTACGAGACGATGTCAGTCAAATCCCAGTCCCCAGCACCGCAAGTCCAATCGCAGATGTCCTACCCACATGATGCTAGAGTTATTCCCAAGGATGCTTACTTCCACGAAATACCCAACAGACAAATTCACCACCAGATGCCATATCGAGATATGATAGAGGGCGGTCTTCCTGTACCGCAGTACAATTCGTGTCAGGCGCAATACGACTACAACGAGTCTGGGCTCCCTCAAAACCAAGTCCAGCCTCGAAATCGCAACCCTTTGTATCACCATCAGACCGGAGTGTTCGACGCGATGATGCAGGATCACATCATGAGGGAGATGGAACGAATACCTCACTGCTACAGCGACCATCTGGACCAGAACACAGAGATCGAGATCGCGAACCAGAACGACCACTTTCGCGGTGGTTACTACGATAACCGTCCACCAATGTACCCACATTTTAGAGGAAACCCACATGGAGTGAGGAAACCAGCACCAGACCATAGTTTACTGCACAGTCGGCTTCAGTCTTTAGCTATTAACACCCATTTGACGGAGACCCAGAGCCAAACTGATCGAGAGTCTCACAATGATTCAGGTTATAGTACGAAGGTGTATGGTAGTTCTCAAGGACCATCTCCAAGCTTATCCGGACATGTTGACTGTCCAGATAACCTTTCTGGACAAAGAGTTAACATAATGCCAAGTGGAAAAGAAATGGGAGGACAAATTGGTGCGTCGAGCTTAGTATGAAAATATAGAATACCCTGTGTGCTTACATAAAATATATATTTTATCTATGACATCACAAAGACAATAAATATTCTTGAACAAGTAAATCTGATAAATAGTATTCTATTACTTTGTGTCTCTTGCTGTAATATTTTTGGTTAAAAATATTTCCGTTTAAATACACTATTGTCATAATAATATTTGGTAGGCTTTTTGTTTGTTATTTGAAAGAAAATCCGTTATTTTTGTATCTATTTCTCACTGTCACAAGTATTAAAGTGTAACTGAATGATATTCTTATAATACTCACTAAAATGTAAAAAAATATTGTAAACACTTCTAAGTCATACTCTAAACATGACATTTTACTAAGTTAGATTTAATTCACTTTTAGTTAGTTAAAAGTACAAACAGTTTTGGTTACGTCACAAGCACAGGCACTGTAATAATTTAACTGTAAAGTACAAATTTAAAAATGTAATGTTGCCATGTATCACAAAATAAAATTAATATATAAAATAATAAGTATTTTAGGGTTGTTTGTTTATTGAATATATTATTTTAAAATGTAATTTTGTTTAATGTGTATTGTGGTAATACAAGTCCAATTAGATGCTCTCTGTTAGAATAATAACTGAACTTACTATAACATCTTTACATTGTATAAAACAAAGTTTTTCTATTATGTCTCTGTTGAATACTGTAATTATTGCTGAAAATGATATTGTAATGGTCACACCACTACAAGCCTGATAGAAGATTAAAAATGGATATCTCAGCAACTTTGAAAAGATTTTAATCTTTAAAATGTCGTAATACACCATCTAGTTATTCTATAAGCAATCGAAAATTTCTATCATAATGAAAAATGTGCCTTTTAAAAATGTGTAATTAAAACTAAGAGCTTTCTAATTATGTGAGTAAAGGAATTGTAATTCTTTTACTTCTATAGTTATTTTCTTGTCTCAAAACTGTCAAAAAAATTGACATATTGTTTAGGAATGTCCTCTTTGTACTTTGAATATTTTTTGTACATTAAAATGTATAAATGTATTTTACAAAACTCCCCTCTTTTGTAACTTAGCGTTAGTGTTTTTTCTTTATGTAAAATAACATATTTATTGTGTTTTATGTAATTTAGATATATTGTGTACTGATCGAGTCTAATTAAACGCACTTTTGAAGTGTCACGTCACATTAATTTTGTTTTCATTTCTATTTTAAAATACCTATGACATTTCTATCACAAGCACACAAAATATACAACCAAACTGCAAACAAGATTTCTTCAAAAATAATTTATTTTTAATAAAATTACACTTACATCTTACATACTAGCTGTTAGTCTACGGTCGCCCCAACTCACTTCTCTATAGAACTCTTTGATACTCGTATGATACAATGGCACTCCACTTAGTACAGAGCTCCTAGCCCCTGTAATCCTAACAGCCACATAATCTCCTGGCTTCACTGACCCATCATTGTCAAACACCACCTTTATGTACAACTCGTTTCTACCGTATGTTTGTCCGGTTTTGGGTACAGTTCCTTCAACTAACACGAGGTGAATGTTGCCTATTTCAGCTTCTTGTAAAACCTGACATTTACGTCTGTAAAGATCCACCATGCGGTTGTGGCGTTCTTTCTTTATGTGTTCGGGGACATCATCTTTATATCTACGGTAGGCGGCTGTTTTCTGTAAAAAATACATATCCATGTTAAGAACTATATATCACATGCATAAAAATGGCAATAAATAAAACATGATTTGGAGCATTCTTAAAGTTGGTACAACCCTTGTGGTTCGACTTCAGTGGCATTGCCACATCCTATTTCTGCCAAGTTACGTGCTGCTGTGTTCTAGTGTGAAGAGTGTGGCAAAGGAGACATACTTATTCGAGGCATTCCATTTTAATAAAATAAGATATGACAGTGTCCATTGATATTATTTTCACACTTAATTTCCTAAACAGAATAATTATTACAGGACGTTATCTCACCTCTCGCATACTGTATGGGAAGAGAAATGCAACGTGGTAATCAACAATTTCCATCAGTGATAATGTTTCTTGGAACTCTTCCTCTGTCTCTCCACAGAATCCACATATCATATCTGTCGACAAGCCAACTGGAAAAATAAAAATAATTTAATATATTTTTTTTAAATAAGGATAAAGTAAGTAGACAATGTAAGTAGTCAATTCCGCCCATGGACATTTGTAACCAGCCTTACATGGAACAGGATTTTTGTCCTAAATCAATTAAAGATGAGTTGCGACTCCTGAGATATACAATAGTTGCCTATTATATATGATCCAGCAACCATATCCTCCCAACTAAACATAGTGTTATTATGTATTAAGCTAAAAATAGTTGTGTCGGTAATATTTCATTGGTTGAATACTCAATACTGGTATTTCGTTTATTTTTCCCCTTTTCACTCGTGCCTTTTCATTACTAAGGTTTACATTTAGGAGGTGGTAGAACTCTATGTAGATCAACTCTGGTGGCCACACCTATTTCTGCCTTATAACAGTGGTTAGGTAGATATACTTATCCAAGGCGTTCCAGCTCAATCCTCAGGGGTAGCAACGCATCTGCGCTCAACCTTAGAAAGGACCTTGATCTTATATGGGGTTGATTACAGATGTCCATGGGCGGCAGTTGCCCCTTACCATCAGGTGGACAGCATGCTCGTTTGCTACTTCGACCATATAAAGAAAAAAAAAACTAAGATCAATATTTTCCGTACCTCCCGGTATAGTAGCCTTGACCCGTTCCACAAGCTCCAGATAGGCCTCCCGCGTGTGCCCACGACGCATGCGGGCCAGCACCGCGCTGCTGCCCGCCTGCGCCGGCAGGTGCAGCGACTTGCAGATGTTGGGACGCTCCGAGATCACTTGAAGCACCTGCCGTTATAGAGGACATTAGACAAATGTGTACAGTGCGTATACAGTAGAAGTTATAGTTATAATTAAAAAGAATAGGGAATGTAGGTATGTTAAGAACTTGGATCATGTAAATATTAGAAATGAATTATCGCATACATAAACGCTGAAGAAAACATAGTGAAGACACCTTAAAAAAAAATAGTCACAAGTGTATAAAATATGAAGTCTACCAATCTGCATTACACCAGTGCATTGGACTATATCATAAGCCCCTCTCAGTCTGAGCAAAGATAATAGTATACCATAGAAAAACGACAGAACTAGTTAAAAGACTCAAACGGACTAAGTGCGTTGAGCTAGTGACATAACATACTGTGTTAGTGTTAACTAGTGACTTATAGAAGACAAGAACAATGTGTCTACTCCCTTATGTGATAGAACTAAGAAGTGCGGTGTCAGTGGACGCTTACCTTCATAAATGATTATTTAGCAGTTTAAGTTAGCGTAGAATTCATTAGTCTCAAATTAGGCTAGATTCTGTAAAATAAAAGTATTTAAGTGTAGCTTGACTTATAAAACACAAGAACAATGTGTCTACTCCCTGGTGATAGAACAAAGAAGTGCTGTGTCAGTGGTCGTTTACCTTCATAAATGATTATTTAACAGTTTTAGTTAGCGTAGAATTCATTAGTCTTAAATTAGGCTAGATTATAATTATTATAAATTACCTTTCGGTAGTTTATATGAACCAAAAAAAAGTGTAGATTAATGGTGTAGCTAGTTTTAACAATTTCACTGCAACGGAGGAATTTCCAGAAATAGATTTCTGGCTACAATATAAGTAACTATAAACTAAGTAAATATATATATAACTAATGATAAACTAATACTATAAATAAGATAAATGGGCCAGATCGCTGCCCCACAGAAGTGTACCCTAGACACTGGCAGCATCACCTCACTGTACTGCGAAACTTATTTGTTGGCCGAGGTAAACTCCAGCTCTTGGGTCACCGGAGGCCTCAAACAGACGTAAAGACAAATCTTTATAAATATCTTTGCCTTATAAAAGTAGTGTTAATATCTATTATTTGCTGATTATGAAGAAAAACAAAGAGTTTACTGAGTTCTTGTAACTTAAGTCTCGGAAGTTATCAAGCAACGCATCTGTCACTTCAGTTTTACTTAATGTCAATGAATGTTAGTGATCACTTTCTATTATGGTGCTACATGCTTTGTTTGAAGCAATATTATTTTTTCATAAGAATGAAGAAGTACATGAGCATGCAGAACCCCTGCTCTGGTAAGTAGTCACTACCGCCGATGAACATTTATAATCGTTATTTCTTTATCAGTGTGAAGACGATCATATGAGTTGCCACTCTTGATCCTATCACGGGAACTGCAACTGCTTTACGCTGTAATTGTAGGTGGTATTTCCCCTGTAGTCCACAGGCACATCATTGCATTATTGTCGTGCTAAAATACATATAACAATAGTTATTAAGAATTGTATAATCGGAATGAAAGAGCAGTTTGGTGCAGGTCCCTGTACGCGGCCAGTTCAGGGGCGGTAGCGGGGGCGGGGGCGGCGGCGGGCGCGGGCGCGGGCGCGGGGGTCAAGGCGGGCAGCGAGCGGCCGCCGAGCGGCAGCCCGCCCGCTGAGGAACCGCGCCCACACAAACACAAGGGACGGTGGGTAACATACGCTTAAATATTTTTAAGTAACTGACCAGTTGAACGTTCTTCTGCCTTTTTTGTCTGTCCATGAGCCAAAAGATATGTACAATAATGCCATCTGTTATGCTACGGTAGAAATATTACGTTCACGTACCTAAGTAATGGTACGTAAGAAATGTAACTTATGATTTTTAATTTGCAATATTTTTCGTAATATAATACCTATGTTAATTGTAATGTCTTAGGAATACTATAAAATTTAATGTTGTCTCTAGGTTTGTGACGCTCTACCAGGGCATCACATATTTCTCATTAAGATAAGAAATGTGTGATGCAATTAAAAATAAATTTAATCTCTTTTACAATATAGTATGCGTGGAACAATAACCTCTATTGCTTTAGAGTCTAAAGCAATAGAGGTTATTGTCTGTCTGGCAATGAAATGTCTAAAGTTAAAGCAGATAAAGATCAAACAAATAAATAAATAAACCTTCTAAAATCCGTCTGAATCTATCATTTATCCCAAATAACTTGCCCTAGTAGTATTATTAGGGATACACAATGGATTTAGACATTTATTATGATAAGAATGCAGTGTAGTTGTGTTGACCATAATATTTTTGATAATATTCTACATAATATCTATATTATGTATTTTAGGTATAATTATAGGTACTCTGTACTATAGGACAATAATTTAGTGCGATTTTTGTTATTAATTATTTTGATTATGTATGTTGCAGGTTGTGCCATATGTTGTGACGGTTAAGTTTCAACTGGTAAGTTATACACCATTCCCATTTAAAAAAAAAAGTGTATTCACTCCTTCGTTTATTTTAATTTAAACGAGATTTATAAGCGTTGCTTAATAATAGTGTTCAATCAACCTTAATGTATTTTTTGACGATTCGGATGGTGCAGTGGTTAACACGCCGGACCGCTAATCCGAGTCCTGGGTTCGATTCCCTGCGAGGCGGAAATTTGAATGATGAGTTTAAATTTCCGTTCTTGGTCGGGGTGTGTGTCCTTGTCTTGTGTTGTCCATGGCACCCACGACACAGGGAATCCTAGTGTGGGACTATGAGTGTGAAGCATATTGAACACTTTTTGAACTTCAAAACTCTACCACCTCCTCGGAAGGTTTGTTCGTTATGGAGAAGAGGCGGCGCAAGAAACTCCATACGTGTGCATAATTGCATCTTTTAAAAAAAAAGTGGTGTGTGAAAGTGTATTTTTTTCACTTCCATCCTTTTTATTTTGTATTTTATAGCCTCAGATAAATAAAATAGGTAGATTACTCACCGCCTCGTATTTAAGTGAAGCCAAAAAAACTACGCTACTTTCATGTATTTTTATGCACACACTTACAAAAATCTAGCGTAGTTTCTTGTCAGTACCTTAAGTTTATTTACGCTCACATAATCGCTTTTATAAGCCGACCATTTTAAAAATGGCTTCATTTTTTTGTTAGGAATGATAGATTTACCTACTTTATTTACCTGAGTTTATACTTAAACTAAAAATTGGGTAAGATAGCTGCTATTCCTATATTAATAACACTGATAACTGTTATTAATATGTAAATTAATGACTAATACGAATTTAATTTTCAAAAGGTAGGTAGATTCAAGCGTTGTCCACTGAACCGGTTTTTGGAATCAAGTCAGGTTGACCGCATGGGATAACATCAGTATTTATCATAAACTAGCTGATTCCCGCGGTTTTACCCGCGTTACAGAAGTAAAAAGGAATACATATTTAAACATAACTAAAATTTCGCTCTCCCGCGAGGGGGACCGCATGCGCGTGGAGTGTGCACTAATTAAAAAAAAAAGTAACCTATGTTACGCCTTAAACCTTCAGCTATCTTCCAGTGAAGGTCCTGTCAAAATCGGTCCAGCTGTTTAGAAGGTTACCTCTGCCAAACAGACAGGCATACAAAAAATATAAATTGCACATAGCCCCACAGTATGATTATCTCCTGTGTCGTGGGTGCCATGGACACACAATGACAAATACACAAGCACGCAGACCCGGAACAGAAATCTAAACTCATCATTCAGATATCTGTCTGGCCGGAAATCGAACCCGGGACCCACTGCGCGTCAGACCG
>DWPV01002671.1:0-16703 GCA_018251915.1 Urbanus proteus proteus
GCCACTGCCGCCCATGGACATTTGTAATCAACCCCAGATATGATCACGGTCATACCTGGGTTGACCACAGGTGCGTTGCTACTGAGGACTGAGATGGAACGCCTCGGATAAGTCTGTAAGTCATTACACGGGCTCTGAATAACCAAGTCTGTAGTAACATCTGCGTATGAGTCACGCAATTCCGCGGAGATCAAGGTTATAGAGGCTGTTGGCCTAAAATATCGTTATGGCTCGACGCAAGATAATCAAGCTATCTGAGTGCATGCTTAAGTTGCTATGTCGTGTTGCCAATGTAGGTTAAGTTAATAAACGTGCTATGCGTTAATAGCATTGACCTACCGGGGAGTGGATTTCGGGTTTGCGTTCAAAAACGTCCCAACTGTTACTTGTCACTTGTACGCATTTGTCATTTGCTCTAATAGAACTACTAGCCAAATAGAAACGCTAACAATTATCTTCTATACGTAATGAAATTAGCAAGAAAACACAGCAAAAGTGAAACAAATATGGAACATAATATTGTATAAATAAATTAATAGCACCAAATAGAGTTTTAGATGTAAGCATTATCCAAACTAGTGTAATGATATTTCTAATCCAGAAATCGAACCACCACATTGTTAACTCATATTTTATGTTCTTTATTTACGGGAATAAAGTCCTAGGCCCATTTCAATTAATTAAAAAAATGCAGTTAGACTAGTTCAACGTGGAATAACCTTATATTTGTAACGATACAAACACCAAATATTAAATTACATCCGACCTCGTAAGACCCTCGACGTTTGAAATCAGTTTGGTGTATTGCGAAATCAATTGGCTAGGCCAGCCGTCGTTATAGCGGACATTACTGCCCGGGGCAATATCGGCCTTTGTTTTGCTAGTGCCCGCGGAGTAATAATTAACATAGACTGCGGCTGTGCAACTAACATGTTGGAATGGACTAAGCTGGTATATCGAAAGACATTTTAACCGTGCCATTGCAGACAAAATAGTATTATTTCATACAAAATATATTGACGTATTTATACCCTAACAAGATTCACGCCGACCCTACCTGTTAAAAGTGCCTACTGTATAGAATTACATGATTTAGTCTGCCACGGCACGTTCAATATAATAGCCCGTAGTGCAATATTTCTTTTAAATTATTTGACACGACTATTAGAATAACGAATTACTACGTACTGTACATCTTCATACACTCTATTATAGCACGTGCTGGTACATCCGCATAAACTTTTTATAGCACATGCTACTTACTAGTAGGAATAATAACGTAATACTACGATATTTACCTACTATTGAAACATCAACAAATTAGCTAACTCACTCCACTTGAACTTTAACAACTGTTAGTCATATCGCGCCATAATGTTGATGTTCTTACGTGTGCCATGTTCACACAATAGCCGCGCTCTATACTCCATCGTAACTCTAAGCCAGCGTCACATTAGGCCGGGATCGCAAATATTGAGGTAATTCCGAATTCATTATCCACTGCACTCTGTCTGACACGAACGCTGTTTCATTTGAAATTTTACGCTCTCGCCTTAGAAAGCACTTACGAATGACACACATCGCAATACTAAAACATCGATTTAAACGCCGTTCGACCGGCTAATTACAAACACGATTACAGTAACCTAGCGACCGTGTCGAGTGTCGATTGTATTTTTACCGACTTCGAAAAGGAGGAGGTACTGTATTCGGATGTATGTATTTTTTTTTAATTTATGTTTAGGCCCCGTTCATACCTTCAAACATGGAACGTGTCAGACACAGGCTGTGACAGACAAATATTTTCTCACAATGTTCATTAACTTATATATATCGTTGTTACACGGATTTTTCCAGTTAATCGTATTGCGGAGAATAATATAATTTCGTCTGTGTCTGTATCTGACATGTCCAATATCTGCAGACATAAACAAACCTTTGCATACATCATACTTTAATACTATAATCATACACAGCCGAGATACACAACGAGTATCACACGAATATTGTCGTGCTGGTTTCTCTTCAACGTTGTTAGATAACATAACAGAGAAATCCTCTGTTTGCACGAGCATAAAGACTAACAGACCGGCATGGCATCGTTAGACCGATACATTCATATCGAACAGGGGGCTTTGTTATCCTGATATTCCTGGACACTGTATTTCAATGTACCTTCCTGTACCTGTACGTCAACAAATTGACAAAACTCGATCCTCTTATCAGGGGGCATGATAAAATCCAGTGTAAAATCCATGTATGTCCTGACTCAGGGCCTAGTACATATTTTTAAGAGTAGCAAACGAGCATGCAGAACTGATGTTTGGTCAATGCCGTTCGTGGATATCTATTGAAAACCTCAAACAACTCAATACTATCTGTAGTCAATCACAGATACGTTGCTACTCCTGTGCACTGTTGGTCATGTCATATACACGAAAGCCGGCACCATCCTTCCATAACAACGCTTTACGCTTGAAATAGGTGTGGCGATGGTATCCCCACGAACCACACCAAGTATCAAAACGCCGGATAAACCGACAAACATCACTGATCACAAGAGAACACAAAACCACCTCGCCTATCGACGAGGTCAACGCTACCATTCCACTCACGTAATCACAATCAAAACAAGCGAACAGTGCCGACCACCGCGCGGGCATTTCGAAATGCGTCCGATCGCGCACAGATGGCGCGCGAAACACGCGCGCGCGCAACGATTTTCACTACGCCACTGTTTCCCATGCGCGCGCGCAGCCGCCGCGCCGCCAATCGAGCGTCACGGACGATACAGATCGTCGAAAGCGTGAGTTAACGATGAAATTTTAACGATATTGAGTGACAGCTTTAATTAAATACTGTTGAGACACTCTTCCGGTGTAGTTTTATATAACGAATTTGCGTAATGTTTTTGATAAAACTGTCAGTGTATATATTTTCATTAGTGCATGTTGATAGTAAACAAAACAATCTGTAGGTACTATATACAATCTGTACTATGGATGTAAGACATAGGTCGTTAATATGTAAAAAAGCAAATTTTGATAATTTCATGTCCACATTCTTAAATTCCTTGTACTGCGAGTACCATGAACCCATAAAGTACGTAAATATCTAGATTTAGAAAAGATAATGAAATTCGTCATTTAAATACCCCCCACGAATTGGACCACGGTCACTTAACATGGCAATCCCATATGACGACAACTGCGTTTACCAAATCCACATGTGATCATAATTAAAACCCAAAAAACGTAAAATGACAATAAAAAATAACAATGACAACAACACCAATTTAAGCTATTCCTATAGAAGTATCCATATAATAACATGTTGTTTTTGCTCTTGTTTCAAATGCGAAACAAGGCGTGATCGCGTAGATTGGTCTCGACTCGCAACTAGTCATCATATCGAGTACGGACCGGATCGTAATTTTTATGAGGACAAATTGGTGCGGGCGGCGGCGTGACGTCACGGGAACGGCGCGCCCGCGGACGTACATTCTGCTTGCCAGTGTGTCCAATTTTTAGATTAATTCCCCCGTAAAGTAATTTTAAAATCCCTTAAATTAAAAAGTAAACTTTATATCCTTGACACTGTCATAAATTTATCACAAAAAAAGTTTCTCACAGACTCAATCTGACGGCTGATATGATTTTGGAAGTGAAAAGTGTAGTAAAGTTTTACTTTTCAAAAAATCTCTTAAAGGTGGTAGAGAGCTTTGTGGTTCGACTCCGAGGGCACCACCGCTACACCAATTTCTGCCTTATAACAGCAGTGAAGCGCTGCTGTGTTCTGGTTTGAAGGGTGTCGTTAGGGAGACATATTTATCCGAGGCGTTCCAACTTAGTCCACAGGGGTAGCAACACATATGTAGTCGACCTCAAGTAGGACTGTGATCTTATCTAGGCTTGATGACAGATGTCCACGGGCGGCAGTGGCCACTTACCATCAGATGGACTGTAAGCTCGTTTGCTACTTTCCTCATATAAAAAAACCTCCCTATTTTTTCTTTTCGTAAATTTAGTAAGTGACTTCTGAAGTTGGCATCACTGTGACATACTTGCAAGTTCAAAATTGAAACGGCCAAATGTCCGTTATATGGAATATCAACGACCTATTTTTTAACTGGGGATCGTAAACAACTAAACACATGTGATAATATAATTTGCACCTAAAATGTTACAGCCGAATAGCGTCTAGCTAGACTAAAAGCAGTTAACGATATTACTTAAACCATTATTATTCGTTTACTTATAGTACTTAGGTACTGAAGTATAAAGTTAATGATTAAAAGAATTTCTTGACCTTTTATCTAGCGATAATAAAGTTCAGTAATAATAATAATAAGGTGATAAATGGAAGTATGCTAGTAGGTACAGATGCCTTTCAATGTCGAATTATTTTATTATGCTTAAGTCGATACTATAATAAGTGTAACACTAATGAAAAAAAATGATCTAACTATGTAGATAGTCGCCGTCATCCGATTAATGTGACATTGGTAGAATCGGACCTTCTCTCCGACCATAGTTCACCAGACTGGTCAAGAGCAAATAAAATAAAATACACACAGTGATCACTTATTTAGAGAACTTAGGCGATTCCTCAGATGTTTATTCATCCACATAGCTTTGAAAAATCGGAGGCACAGATTCGAACCTTAGATCTCCGATTGAAAAGCTAAGCTTCAACTACTGCTGCTATAAAATATATCTATAAAATACAGACAGGCAGTAATTACACGCCTTAGAGAACTTAGGCGTATAGGTTTCTTCACGACGTTTTCGCCGTTATGGCAAGTTATAAACAATTTTAATCACGCACATAACTTTGGCAAACCAGATTCGAACCCCAGATCTCCCATTGAGAGGCCAAGTATCAAGTACCGCTTTAAAATATACATATAGCCGTGACACGAAATACAGTGACACAAAATTCCCTCAATTCATATCAGCCAAACTCCTACCAACTAAGTGGAACTGGAAAGCGTCATAAACTCATAAACACGAACGACTGATTGAACCAATTACCGCCGCTAAATAACCTAAACAACTGAACACCAACGATGACTCGCGAGAACTACGAGTAAATAAACATTAATTATTATAAACTAGCTGAATTGAGCTCACCGACCGTTTTGCGTTTTGGTAGATAGGTTGAGCTTGGTTGGGTCAACGAAATTCATCTATCTATCAATGGCCCCCAAGTAAATTATCGTATGTCTAAAAAGTCAATTTTACAGGAGAGCAGTTTAAAGATAATTTCAAACTATGAATATTTTGTTTTTTATCTTTACATAAAAGGCAATTAGAAAAAAAAATTAAAGGTAAAAAAAATATTTTAAAAAGTTTAATATTGAAGGTGCATGAAAATTTCTTTAAACTACTCTCCTTTAAAATTGACTTTTTAGACATACGATAGTTTACTTGAGAGCCATCGCTATCTTCTATCTACATTTTTTATAAACACTAGTCCTAACTGACTGATTTAATATTATAAAGACGAAATTACTGAAACTAGAAACATGCAATTTGAAGACTGCCTGAAGCCAATTTGAAATTCGCCAACGTAATGCGAGCACTTCGAAAATTATTATTTGGCTACAAATAATATATATTTCAACTCAGGCCAATAAGAATAAACCAAAAGTAAATCGACCAATAAGAAATTTAACCGTTAACCATGAGATTTAGACATAAGCGAGAACAAGAAAAGACAATGATCTAAATATTTCGTTACGAAAATTGTTCAAGCATACTAAGAAGAAACTTGTTCTTCCTAACTAAATAAAGTCCGCAGCTTTAGACATCTGCAGACCAAGAATTTCACTTGAAGCTAATTACTATGCGTTGCTACTGAAGAGATACTACTGAGATGGAATTTAATATCTCTCCGTCACCAAGATTAGTGTCACAGAATTCTTATTGGCTGTTCGTGGAAACGGCATCCAACACAATGTGGTAAACAAAATTAATCGTCACCTCGCAGCATTATTTCATAAACAAAACGTCGAAAACGGTACAGTATCACAGTTCCATAAATGAATAATTCGCTCGGAACAAAATTATTCATTTGTGACAGTGAACGCGAAAATGTCCGAGCATTTCGGGCACCAAACAAAACATTTAAATCCACACCGGACGCCTTATCGGGCCGCTTTCCAATGACGTCGTGTTACATAAACTTATCGGGCGCACTTCACAAATGTGCCTATTATATTTTCACACTGTTACCCAACATGACACTGTAGGTTTTCGCTATAAAATCCTTATCAGCCCGCATTGCGATCCGGACGCCAACCATTTCCACGACGAGATTGGCTTTCCCTGGCCAAAAAGGCTTTTATTTCATCAAAATATTTTAACATACGTAGTAATCGTGAAGTTGATGTGTTTACGTCCGACGAACATTCATCACGCTAAATGAAATTAATCATAACATTCATAACTTTTATATTTTGAAATCGGTTTACCGTCCCTCGACTGTCATTGCGAGTAATCCGATGAAAGGCTCACGTTGATTGCGCAGTTTCCTATTTGTTTGGTATTCAGCCCCACCATCCAAAGCGGCTTCGGTTAGTCGTAGCACCAATATAATATTACCAATACAGGATATTGTGCAAGTTCGATGTAGCAGTTAGAAAGTAAATTAGGTGTGTCAGGTATCGCCTGAATCCGCCAACAATTTAGGAAACATCCCTAGAATGGTCATTACGTCAGTACCTAAATTAACAAATGAAGTCACGATATGGCTGATTTTACAATTGGACGACATCACACTCCCCGCAAGGATTTACCGAGGCGGCCGTGGAAGTTGGCGCACGTTCCAAACCGAGAGTAAATAAAACGGAATCGGCCCAAACTTGTATGCAAACAGGGGCGGAGAAACTTGCTGTAATAAAGTACAAACATTGCGGGCCGCTTTGGCGCCCAACGCGGGGCCGAGTTTGTTCGGGCGCTTGTCGCTGTCGCTGCGTAATTAGGGATATTTTAATTAACTTTCCGAGCGTTATGAACGACGATTTCAAATCTTATTTGTGTTAATTGAATATGTGGCCCGTGCGCGGGATGGGACTGCTTTGTTTGATATTCGTTAATACGCTCGCCCCGCCTCCACGTTAATTGGTTTCTGTCGCCAGCTGATTATTCCGCCCATAGCATTGTTCATTAATTTGAGCATCTTTAATTAAATATTATGCACGTTTCAGGGTTGTAGTTTTCTCGATTAAATTTAATCCGCTTAAGCATCACTCTTAATTTTATTCATTACTTAATAATAACTGAAGATCATAGAAGAAAAAAAAACAGCGCTTCATATATAAATCCTAGCCAAACTTAACACGAGAAAAGTTTCTAAGCAATTACAAAAGACTTAGTTTCGGTAACAGGTATGCCTAGAGAGCTAGCGGCTTACAAGATGGCGTCACAAACTTCTTCGCTAATTAATGTATCCCGGTGTAATTCGGCTCTACCCGCCGCCAACTTTAAAGGCTATATTAAATTCATAGTTTCATTGCCTCAATCTGAGGGCCGTTTCCTGCTTGATGTTACGTATGTAAATGATTCGAAACTTTATATTGTTGGAAGATTAATGGCAAATCAGTTTAATTCATAATTGCAGTGCCTGTGGAGGTATTCTATTGGAAATAAGCCACTGATGCTGTGCTCTCTTGAATACAGATCGGTACAATGAAAGATAGCTTGCACTAAATAGACTTGGTCGTCTCTCGAGGACGTTTATGAGTTTGTCCAATTCGTAACGATGAGATATGAAAAACAAAATTACACACAGCTCTCAAATTTTATATTAAATCTATATACTACATGTAACTTCATAATCTACTCCTCTCGACATTACATAAACTCTATAATAACATAATTTTCAACATAATATTAATTTAGGCAAAAGGCACTGCGAATATGTTATTCATAAAGGCGAAGGCTATTCATCATGTAACATGTTTATAGCACTTAATTTATTAATTAGTTGAAAATCTAATTTATTATCTATAACTATGTAATAAGTATGTATAAAAAATCAAGAAATATCTTTACAACAGAGTTTGTTTCAAGGTAATTCGGTATAAATTTAATAATTTTAACTATGAAACACTTTACAATTTAGTATATCTTCTATCTTCGTATATTTTAAGGCTTCGGCATATACTATTGTTATGCTCTGCCAATGGATGTTTACTAACGCAATGACGTTATGAGCCAAGCAGCATAGCACCTAAGGTTTCCGCGGGAACATTCAAATTGTTCAATCAAAAGTCATCTTTGGGGACTTTTCAGTTTAAACATTATTATGTATTTAAAACAATATCTTCGTTATTCGAATTAGATAATAATATTAGTAGTAGTTAGCAGTAAAAAGTATTCTCTATAAAAAATATCGCATGCCAAGTTTCGTGACGATAAGTCAAAGTTTAACGAATCCATAGATTCCAGAACAATTAACTGCATAAAATACCATTTATACTCTCATTTTAGGGGAATATTAGGGAATCTGTCGAAATATCTGGGTCACTATCTCTCGGTTTAATTTGCCTTGAATATAATACTGCCTGTGACTTGGCTCTGTATAGTATGGCCTATCTTACTTATTTGCAATTCGTATTGTTCTTGCCAAGAGTATTGTCTCTGGGTTATGAAAGTCATTTCTTAGAACCACTTTTAGGCTCGCTATAGCTTTTTTCCTGGCCTTATAATTTGTATTCTGGAAGAACAAGATATAATGTTTACATTATCATGTTTTTGTGATTTTTTATGTAAACAGTAATATTCTGCCTAATTGTCTTTATGCATAGAATGTTGCAGTAATGAAAATTTAGTTATAAGGAACGTTATTGATCTTAAGGAATAGCAACACACCTCTTAATAAGACTTCTTATAAGACTTAAGAAATATATTTTCTCAAATATCAGGGATTGGTTCATATGAGACTCATAATAATCAAGTAACTAAATTTCCATTAACCCCAATTTAATGACATGTTACGGAAACTAACCGACAGCATTTAGCTTTTGTAAAATCAAAACCTGTTTATTTTAAGAAAATGTTTGCTATTTTTCAATCAAACTCCCATTACCTCAATAGAAACAGATATGTACCCAATATTTTTAATTGCTGATATATTTTTATATAATAATTTGTACCATTCTCCTTCGAGACCAGCAAAAATACTCCGCGGCTATCCTCGTCAACCAGAAACATATTCAGTAGAAGCATTATCAGTAAACATATGGTCACTCACCATGAACAGTCAGCTCGGAGTCCCGGTTGAGCTCGTACAGCCGCAGCGCCTCGTCCAGCTCCAACTGCGTGGAGATGGTGCACGGGTCACCCTCCTCGTCCACCCATTTCATCGTGAACACCTGGAACGAGAGGATAACTGTCAATTATCCATGACATTTTAAGTGTTTTTATCTTTATTTATTTCAGGGTTAGGATACAAAATTTATATGTCAATCCCATTGTCCCTTATACTACGAAATCTATTTGTAAACAAGAACATACTTAAATCTATCCTTAATTTCAAGTTTTGAGAGATGCATTCATTAATCAAATGTATAAACACATCTTGCCTGTTCGATGTGTGGGTCCGATAAAGTCTAAAAGCGCCAACTTCAAATTTGTTTACTTTGGTTTACTTTGAGTTTTTTCATCAATGGAGATGGATGGAGATAGAGAGAGATGTCTCCCTTCGATTCACACTTCGACACGCAAGACATGTTGGACATCTTCTGGAGTATCACATTTAGAACAATTTGATTACAACACTTTCTTCATAAGGTATCCAAAACCATTCAAAGGAATGTGTCCAGACCGAAGCCCTACTTTGACTATTTGCCTATTTTAGGGGGGGTAAAATAATGTCGTAGCTTGGGTTCAACGCGCTCACGATGCAGATTGTGCCGACCTAGGCGGAGGACGCTAAAACCCAGTCGAAAATTCTACAACGATCAAATAGAAAATTTCATTGATTTAATTAAATTAGATGAAAAAGGAATACCTCCGAAACAATTATAGGTACATTTATGTCATTCATCTAATAAAATTATTATTAAAGTTAGTCCTAATATTATGATAGCTCAGAAACATACATACTTCATGATCAAGCAGAGGCTGCTTGATCATTCATCGTCAGTCATTCATAGCCAAATATATCATTTTTCGTGAAACGCGCCTGAAACGGACATCCGTTTTTAAAATATTAATTAAGCAATATTGGACGAAAGAACGGATCTCATACAAATAGTAAGCCCTCCGTGTGCTCTAATGTGTACACTTATATCAAGTAGACTGCGGTCGAAATTATAAAAAAGTTTAAAACAATTTTCAACAGATAATTATTAGTTTCATAAGTACCATTGATATGAGAACAAAAACAGTTGAATTTCAATTAATTATATCCGCAAATAACGATTCAAATAGAACAAAGCGAGTGAATTACCAGCAATATTGCAATTGTGAGCTATTACTTGAATTATTTAACATAATGCAGTAGGGAACAGACAAAACGAGGCGTATAAATCAGTTTTGTTGGTTTCCGCTGCGGAGTGGTACGCGCCATTGCGACACAAGGCCTTTTATTCATGTCTCGCTTGGCGCTAAGTTCCGGGTTCAATTCCCGGTATGACGGCATTTAAATTATGGATTGAGATTCCTATTCTTGATCTGGATCTTACGGGATTATTATTCGTGATCATTAAATACATAGTATGATTATGTGTGCATTATTCGTTATTTTTTATTATGCTTTCCCTGAAGATGAAATTGTACCTACAGCTGTATTACTGTATACAAATAAAAAAATGGATTTCTTATTTCAAAATAACAAATGTTTACTCAATGCATATAAAAGTATACACGATACTTATAACAAAAATATAATAAAAAAAAATGTATGTCTGTTTGGCCGAGGTAATCTTCTAATCGGCTGGACCGATTTTAACGAGACGTTTTTGAATATACAAACCTTTAAATTAATCAAGATGTGTGCCACAGCTCTTATTTTTCTGTAACATTCTATATGTAATGTAGAAAATGGTCGGTGATTACTGCAGCCAAAAGGGCAAGTGTTACCATTAATCTCAAATGTAAATAAGTGGACATCAGTCCTATGCATCAGAAAAATTGTGTAATAATATGTGCCTACCGTATTTTACAAATACCTAGGTAATTAAAATTATTCAGAAAACCATTTGTAGTAACAAGTGGCGCCATCTCTGAATTTGAATGTATACTTTCAAATCAAAAGTAAAATAAACTATCAAAACAGATCTACCATAAAATCTTTTACCCCCCGTATTCTTAAAACAAAATATGTACTTATTTTAATTTATTGTGTTTAATCTTTTTTATTGTCAAGCCATTATTGTCCCACTACTGGGCACAGGTGCTAATCTCATAGTGCGAATTTAGGCCTTAGTTCTTAATTGGTAAACAGAGAACTTTTAAGAACTCTGAGATGTGCAGGTTTCCTCACAAAGTTTTCATTCACCGTTAAAGCAAGTGATAATTAATTTCTAATTGGCACATAATAATATGTAAATCAGTGGTGCATGCGTGAGTGGGCCTGGGATTTGAACCTTGGACTCCTGTATTGAGAGGCCAACCGTAAGACTATCACTGCCCATCTACTACGAACATGTTTATTAATTTTGTTATTAATGTTAATTTTATTATTAGACAAGTAAGAAAGAACCTGCACTTCCTTCAGAAAATACAATAAAAACTACATCAAAACTTCAGAATTGTTTGCGATATTACAAAGAATGAATAACTAAACTGATCTTAAAGTTTCTACATACTTTCGTTTGAAATGTTTGCTCCTTGTATACAACTTAGTAAAGTTATTTCAATAACTTGTCTTATTTGATTTTGTTTGCATTTCTTTTAAAAGATTTTTATGCACACATATGGAGTTCCTTGCGCCCCCCTCTTCTGCATAACGAATAAACCTTCCGAGGCGGTGGTAGAGTTTTGACATTCAAAAAGTGTTCTATAAGAAACAACTTTGAATAAAGATGAGATATGAATTTGAATTAATTGTTAATAATAGCATTTTCTCTTATCCCAATGAGTTAGTGATCACAATCACAGTAAGGTATATGTACCTACTTGGCAGGTAACTTATAATGGCAGTGTTAAGTGCTGCAGCGTTCTGGCTGCAAGGGTGTGGTAAAGGAGACATACTAATCCGAAGCGTTCCAACTCAGACCTCAGGAGTAGCAATGCATTTTTAGCCAGCTCAATTACAAACGTCCATGGGTGGCAAAGGCCACTTACCATTAGGTGGACTGCATGCTCGTTTGCTTCTCGCAGGTTATAAAAAATAACTTGGCATACTCAAATCAATTAGTCGCTAATATTCATATTCATGAATTTTGCATAAAACAATTCAATTTGATTGTTAAGCCCGATTCTAAATTTATTACACTTATTCAGATGTAATAAATTTAGAAGGGGATAGATAGATACCAGAATTTATCCACATACCTGATCAGGCATAAAGCGACATATCGCTACCATCTCCTGCGTGAACTCCTCGAGGGTGATGTTATGATTGATGTACGTGATCATCACATCACCGCTGTACACCGTCTTCACTCGTACGTCGTTCGCGTGATTGTCCTGTCCCACCAGTTGAGTCGGCATCATGACAAGTTTCAGTCTCGTGGGTGAAGTGTATCTGTAAATAGAAAATGGTTTTGTTAATTGGTTTCTATATATTGTATATCTATAACTGACTTCAGATACGATCACAGTCCTACATGGAATTGACCACAGATGCATTGCTACTTCTGAGGACTAAATTAGAACTAATAAGTATGTCCTCTTACCACACTCGTCAAGCCAGAACACAGCTAAACACGCTATTATAAGGCAGATAGAGGTGTGACGGTGGTGCCATTGGAGTTGAACCACAAGGATTCTGCCACCTTTACGTTACTTTAAATTACCTTAAGCAAATACTTTATTAAACTACTAAATAACAAAAATAGTTTAGTTCAACAAACTCTGCATATTTTGCAATTTAAACATAGTAAAATTAAACCACTATTGAGGAATCCATGTTATATGCCACGAAGACAAAGTAAAAGCCAAATGAAAAAGGCTTAGTTGATCCCAGTTATATACAACAATTGTTGTATATAACCCAATAGGGTATAAGAACATATTAGCGTTTCTTATAAGCACATCAGAATTTACAGACCAAGTGCAGACACCTTGAATTTGAACTCACAAAAAAGTCATAAACGAGATAGATCTTTTAGGCTATCAACCGCCAATAAATTCCAAATACGGAACCAAATTACACATTTAGTTTAATCAAATGCCTTTGTGCAATTACATCTATTGGACTAGGTAATAAGCAACAGGTGTTCCTGAATACTGATAAAACTGGACGATAAACAATAAATGCACTATTTCTAACTCGCAGGTGTTAAGTTATGATGAAACAAAGTACAAAGGCATACTTAGACAATGTTTTGAGATAACACATGCTTAGTAAAGCTAGACTGTAGTACAATCAAAGTAATAAGCCACTTATGTTTTTCGGAACGTGAATACCACACGATGCTAATGAACAGTAAGCGCATAGCAACAATGCAATGCCGTGATAAAATCACTACTAATAAGGTTTCATTATAGTGTAACCAGTAAGGTTTCTTTGCATAACCTATTGTGTAATTATTTATCAACGAAAATAACTAAACTCCGTCCACGGTACAGCACTGAATGGCTATGGAGTTTAACTTCCCGTTTAGGCGCGTATAAGCCGCTAATGTATCACACCAAAGGGATGGGTAACATTCCCATAACATGAATCATTTGAATAAGCACAATGTAAACTTTTAACGGTACCGCTCTCAAACTGATAAGAACGTAACCGTAACACAAATGCAATCACTGTTCCATTTACAAAACTAGTAAAAATATATTTAAATACCTTTATTGAAAAGTAATATCAACAAAAGTTTGACACAACAACATTGGACTGACAAACTGTATGACAATTTGAAGGAAAAGGAAACGGGACGGGGTGGATAACAAAGGCATGGCCTGCCCTAAAAGTGTATGAATAAAATTATATCGTACCTTGTTTTACTCACTTGTTTGCGAAGAAAACGATAGGGACAGCTATATCACGAAATTGACAATAAATGATAAAAGGAGTGACGTAGACGTTTTCGTTCAAAAATATAATCTGATTAACGGTATAATTATTTTTACATCTTTGGATCAAATTTAAATTTTATTTTAATTTAGCGCATTAGTATCATAAAAAAATGCATGTTATCTTGTTTTAAATGTATTCACTGTTACGTTTTATGTATTCAGTCCACTCTATAAAAAGTACAAATTAATACACTTTTAGTTTGTGTGACAAAAAAGTATTAACTCATTAGAAATTCAAGTTTTGTGTTTTTCTATTCTAATTAAGGATAATAAGCTAATAAATAATACATTTACAATATTAGAATGCTATCCTTAACAACCTAACCTAAATTGGGTCAGTAAACGCATTTCCGAACGGACAGTCTTATGTCAACTGATTACTGCACTGACGATTTTATAGTTTTACCAATTTTACAATCCAACCGAAGAAGATTGTATTTTTTGTGCATTATAGCCGCCTTATCGTATTCTTATAACTAAGGAAGACCAGTTACACCATGGTAAAGTGTATGACTTACGTACCTATTACTATATAACTGTACCCCGATACACTTATTTGTTATGATGACTAATACTCAATAATTAGGATGTTATTTACGATTGCCGATAATATTGCAGACAGAACAGCAGATGGACTGCGCGCTGGACCTGATGAGGAGGTTGCCTCCGCAGCAGATCGAGAAAAACTTAACAGATTTGATTGACCTAGTCCCGAGTTTGTGCGAAGATCTTTTGTCGTCCGTGGACCAGCCGTTGAAGATCGCGCAAGACCGGAGCAACGGGAAGGACTACTTATTATGCGACTACAACCGTGATGGGGACTCGTACAGGTCGCCGTGGTCAAACACTTACGACCCGCCGCTTGAAGACGGCTCGATGCCGTCCGAGAGGTTGAGGAAACTCGAGATTGACGCGAACCACGCCTTCGACCAGTACAGAGAGATGTACTTCGAAGGAGGCGTCAGTTCTGTGTATTTGTGGGACATGGATCATGGGTTTGCAGGTCTGATATCTTATTATTATTCATGTATAATTGTCCCTTAATAAACATAGTTGTTATTACAAGTTTAGTCGAATCCACTGTACTAGGTGCAACTTTCTACCATGTAGGTTTTTAATTATAATATCCTTAACCATTAAAAGTCAATTAACACTTATAGAAAAGATAACATTGTATGAGTGCCGTCAGAATCTCGTACCACTACGTACTCTAGTTTCATTTTTGTTATTTTATTTATTTTTAGTGGATTTTGTACCTGACATATTTATCAATGTCATATAAAATATTAAAATGTTGTTATAACAACCCAAGTAAATATTGCTTTTACGAAGCAAAAATGCTATCTACACTTATAGCCCCACAGTAAGATTTCTCCTGTGTCGTGGGTGCCATGGTCACACACATACATGAATATGTAAACACCCAGATCCAGAAAAGAAATCTAAATTCATCATTAAGACGTCTGTCTGGTTGGGAATTGAACTGCGGACCAATTTTGCGTCAGACCAGTATGGTAACAATTCCGCCAAGCCGGTTGAAAACAATTCGAACTCTGTGGTTGAAGTCAAATTTTATAGTATGTAGTAGGTGTAGAAGTAACCTATTCTTGTTGTTAAAATTGCTATGGTCTGGTTTGGAGTGTTTGTTAGCGAAGGACACTTACATTTTAATTTAGTCCACAAAGGAGAGATCTCCAAAGATGTATATGTATTTGTTCGCGTCTGTGGTCAACCTCAGGTAGGATCTTCATCTTATATGGGGTTGATTACAGATGTTGCCACTTGCCATCAGATGGACTGCATGCTCGTTTGCTACTTCAATCATGTAAAAATGTATACACCAGTAGACTTAGTAGTCTGGAGCCTAGGGCAGCAAATTTATCTTGGACGACCTTATTTAGTCAATTTCGAAGACTATTTTGACTTGACAACCTATTTTCGCTACATTCAGGTGTGGCAGCAAAATCTGATTTTTTAATTCCACCGTTCTTTGTGCGGTCCGATATTATACAAATTATTACTCGCAGAGAGGATCAGATCAGATAAATTTTTTATAAAATAAAATAACCTGGCGACAAATGTCTAAATCCGTCACTGGATACTAATAACAAAAAGCTTATAATAATACATTTTTATTGTTATGAACATTTGTTTATTACATTCTTCAATATACTTCCAGGTGTCATATTGATAAAGAAGGCAGGCGACGGTTCCCAGAAGATCAAAGGGTGCTGGGACTCCATCCACGTGGTGGAGGTTGTGGAAAAGAGTTCAGGTCGCAACGCACACTACAAGCTAACATCTACAGCTATGCTCTGGCTTCAGACGAATAAGGAGGGCAGTGGGACCATGAACCTGGGTGGAAGCCTAACCAGACAGGTATCTTTATACTTACCTGACTATCTTTATCACTTTTTTTTTATATAACATGTGGTTAGCAAACGAGCTTGCAGTCCACCTGATGGTAAGTGGCCACTGCCGCCCATGGACATTTGTAATCAACCCCAGATA
>DWPV01002672.1:0-16702 GCA_018251915.1 Urbanus proteus proteus
ATTTATAATAACAACCATAATATCTAATCTTAATGAATTTACAGTACAGTACCAAATTATATTATTATTGTGAGTGTGTTATTTAAAAACAAAGCTGTGTTATTATTCTTTCTTTCTGTGTTTTTACAGCCTTTAAATAGCTACAAAATTTCTACAAGCTATTAAACAATACATCGACTATCTGTTAAATATGAATTCAATATTTTCCAGAAATATGATATCAAGATATTTTATTATATTATATTATAGATAATTAAATAAACTACAATTTGCAATGTATAGGATGTATATTCAGTTAATCAGTAAAGTGATTTGAAACTTTAACTACTACATATGTACATTAACAGTATTTCATTAACTTATTAGTATTTCATTATCATCGTAGAATATTAGCAGTAGATACCTATTAAAAACTTAAACTTAAAACGCTTTCTACTCTCATAGTTAAAAAACTGGATTTGTAAAACTTTAAGGGTTCCGAATAGATAAACACCATCTTTGCCTACTCTAGATAGAGTAGTACTTGTTCCTGCAGTTCTGGGGCCACAATAGGGCTACAGTAACCCCTGCCTGTAGTAAGATGAGAGTAAAAGGAGGTCCGTCCAGCTAGTGTTACTTGGAGATGACGGAGTACTCTTTGTAGCGCTGTGGAAAACCACAGGAAGGTTTTAGTGTGGTATAAATCCCACAGCAGCGCTTATACATATGGTATGGTAATGGAATTAAATGGCGTTAATTGGCTAGACCTGATCTCTATAGACTATAGAATCAAGTTAATGTTAAGTTGAAATCGACTTGTTTTGTCACTGAAGTCGATTCGTTCATTGTTTCTTATAGATTTCAAATGCTACACGCATTTTTTAAATAAATTGTAATCTTATGTGATTATTTTTCATTAGTGATGTAATTGTAATAAACTTATTATTATTTGCTGTGTTTTGCATGTTACCTCAGAACCTAGTTTGATAACGCCATAATATGAATAGAATTTGTTCATATGGATAGTGTGTATGCATGTTATTATGTATTTATCATCTTGATAACAATAATGCATATAGTATTTTTAATTTGTTTACATCCAATATAAGAAGAGTGTAAATTTTCGAAGCACCCGAAATTTAACAGAATCGCTTAGCTTACTTTTGACACTTTTAAAATAGAATTACTTTAATGTTTTTCCTATGGTTATTCAAAATGAATATATGAATTTATAATTATGTAATCGTAATGTGAGATATACTAAACATGTAATGCAATACGAGCGGCCATGTTTGTGTAGCGACGCATGCGCCGTGCATGTGCGAGCACAGCCGGCCGCACAGCTGCTGGACAGCGCGTGGACACAATGCTTGCTAGGGACACCATCATTATGTCATTTTTAGGACAACTTTTGATATTGAAAAGTCCTTTTTTGGGTCTTGATATTTTCATTTCATAAATCTATAAATTAGGTTACAATTAAAATGTTAAAACAGAGATATTAAAAAATACAGCACATTGGTATTCATTTATAACAAATATAATTTATTTAAAAATGAAACTACTTATTTAAAGCAGCAAAGAAGAAAATTATTGGACCCATTCTTAAAATTTTTAATTTTACATATTTCAATATATTGCATGTTTTTCTATAAAATATATATGTATAGCGATAAATATATTTTGAATTGGAACATTGCGACGGAAATAACTCGAAGAAACTGAAAATAATATAGCGAATGATTTTTAAAATTTCCTATTGAAATGATAATCAAACCGATTATGTAAGGAACATACAACCACTGCGATGTAACTACAATTGCAGAAAGTATCTGTACTACTGTTAATACATGATTGAATATACAATGAAATATTTACAAATGTCACTTATATCTCGATATGTCTCTGTAAATTTGCAACGCATTGTTACCCTCTTCTTACCTGACCCACCCCATAGTTCACATTTGTACTCTTTCCAAAAAAATGCACTTTTCAAAATCAATGTAACAATCTGATTTAGAATCTATTATAGTACCTTAATTGAACCTCATATTAGTAACATAAAGCTCAAGCCTGTGTAAGATAAAAAGCCTCAGTGCTTTAGAATTCAACTTCAAAGAACATAAAGTTAATAAGTAGCGCAACTCTACAATCTGATGAAACAAACAAATGGTAATAAGTCAATAGTACGAATGTTAGTTTAGTTATGTAACAAATAACCCTATTAGTTATTACGACAGCTTTAAGTTGATGGCCTAAATAATGAAACATATCTGTTTTATCAATCGACGTGGGTCGTGGAATGTTAACAAAGCTATGAATGGAAACTGTACCAAACGCGATAAAAACACCAATAAAAAAGTGTCACGATAATGTTTCATGAAATATTTATATTTAATAAGCTCTTAGATCAAAGGTCCGCGATAGTTTACAAATAGGGGAGGTTTTTTGCACAAAGTAGCGCAAAAAATGAATATGCGTAAAAAAGCCAAATTGACGCGTGTCAGATATAGTGGACGTTGAAGACTGCATGGGGCTAGTTAATAAGGTATTGAAGATTGAATATGACGAATTATTATGGGCACATAATGTATTAACCAAGTATAGAAAATTTTTAAAGCGCTCAATTGTTAATTTTTTAATTAACATTCCTTCTATCCGAGGGCACTCCGTGCATGTATTTAATGTGTAACATGCAAAATAAAAAAAACTGTCTCAATATTACTCCAGCCTTTACGTGAAGATCTCATATTAAGTACTACGTTTTAAAAACATGCCTATTAACCTTATTTATTACTAGCTGAACCCCGCGGTTTCAGCTAGTAATAAATAAGTTATTTTGTTAGTAGTAATAAAAATGTAATAAAGCTAGTAATAAAAATGTTATTTTGAAATCACAAACAGACACTTCAATTTTATTTATTTGTATAGAAGTACTTGCTCCTTACTTATTAAATCCTAACACATAACGTAAACGTGCTGAAATATTTTGCGTCTGCAGGCTTTTTGTTGCATATTTCTTTTTAAATACAAATTATGTAACTCTCTAATACTTAAGGCGTCTTATATCTTACATTTTGGCTAGAAAATATCCATTATTTTGATCCACCTTTTGTGTTAATTTATTTGAGTTACAATTCCTACAAGTTGTGAATATAGATTTGCAAACTATGATTAAAATGTGGACCATGTACGAAATTACCAATCTATTATTAACAAGTACTTGTATTGTATTTTTTTTTGCTTTTTGCAAATGCAGATGTGCGAATGACCGCTCCCCCAACTGTCAATCAATCAGGATCTGGAACAAATATAAAGAATGACCCCACAGTGACCACGGGGAAAAAATAGAAAAAATCACAATAGGACCAAAAAACTCCCAATAAGTATCCCGGATAAAATCCAAATTAATGGGAAAGCCATTCATTGGAATTAAGCCCACGTGTCATGCCGAAATTTTTATAACGGTTTGAATGATAAAACTCGAATAATTGTAAAATGCCATTAAAACTAAAATACATTTAACAAAACAATTTGTTCCAATATTTCAAGCAATATATCAATGTAACTTGTACACATTGATTTGGGCGGCAAACAAATATTATTCAGTGATATTAAAAGAAACACTATAAAATATCTCAATTATCAATGACCAATAGTTATTATGTTCATAATAATAATAATAACAATTGTTAACACATATTCTGAATACGAATAATGCGCCGCGTCTACTGATTCTTTCATTTTACTACTTATTAGAAGTATGTAATAATATGTAGGTGTAGGAAGAAAAAAATACTTTACTACTTTACTAAATTCATTATTTATTTATCATTCATCATCATCGAGTCATGTGAAATTTACTAATACAATTCCTAAGTAACAGTGAGATCATTTGAACAAATCCATGGTTCTTATTGCATTGTCATCATTGTTAATATATAATTTTCTACTATATACAACTTTTGTTTTTATCTCATATCTTCGTAAATGCAGATTGTGGAACTGTAAAAAAACTGAATTTTAAACTAAACAATCGATTATTTTTTATAATATTACTTACCAACATAATTAAGTTTGCTTATTGGTATCGCTAAATAAGTTTAAGTGAGGATATATTTTATTAATATTGCCTTATATAACTTTTTATTTTCGTATTATATAAAAAGCAAACGAGAACTTATTTTGGTAAATCTGTTTTTGACTTATATGCTGTGTAGAGTAGCTGCGTCATTTGAAGAGTGTGGTAGACAAAGATACTAATGTGAAGCGTTACAACTTAATTTTCAAAGATTAACCTCTAGTAGAACTCTCGTCCTCTTTGAATTCAGTTGCAATATGATACCACAGGATTTTACGAACATACATGCATAATTTTAAAAAAACGTTACAAAGTATAAAACGAACAAAACGTAACAAATATATAAACGTACGTAAGTACATTTATACAAAAATATACTACTTTAAATATTGTAATATTCGCTAGCTGCTGGTGATAACCTGTCACAAATTAAACGTAAATAAGTATATAAATAAAATAGTAACTACATCAGATATTTGTGTAATTTATTCAAACTTTACTTACTATATAATTTCACGCAAGTCATGCGGGCGCGACGTGAGCTTCGCGGATGCGTTGCCAAATGTTTATAATGCATTGAGGGGGCGGACGTACCCACGACTAAATTGACAACTTTTTGCCTATTTCACAATTCCCTTCACACACGCAGCAAATAAGAGCTCTTGTGTGAACATCACTCATAATTCACGAATTAAAACTTGACAAAATTGACAGTGACGAGTCACTATCACGAGTTTGTTTAGTGGCTTTCATTTCGAATATTTGGCAAGCAAACTTAGGGCGCTTTGAATTTGAATTGTTTGTTATACAAATTGATAGACCTATTTAAATGCTTAATAACGAATAATAAATAATCAAATAAAACATCGATTCATGAATGTCCTGTCGATAGGCACGTCCACGTGCTTATCCAAATAGAAAAAAAGAGTCGTAAAGTGGTGACGCACTTTTATAGGCACTACATACTACACTACCTTATAGAATGCAGGTTTGCGAGCATTGTGAAAAAAATACTTACTTATATGATTATTTAACTCTGTAATTTGTATTTGTTCTATTTGTAGTAAGTACTCTTACGTTTATTGTCTAGAAACGCGCTAAAGATTGAAATCTGTTGCATGGAAATCAGTCTGATTCATAAACAGAACTGCAGTATACGAGTATGTGACTGTACTTATCTTTTTCTCGCCACTATGATAGTGCGTCAAGTGTTATTACATCTTTATTAGCAACTAGTTGCGTCCCGTGGTTTCATTCCCGATAAAAAAAAGATTTGATAGATTTGATTGATATTAATGTAGTTAAGATTTTTTTTTTTATTTTACCAATTTTTCCTCAGTCCTAGAAAATATTATCTGGGAAATTTTTGCGATGTCGAGACTCGAGGAACTCTCATTTTTATTATATGTATGGATTTGTTATACAATGTAGAATCGAAATGTAAGCCATTAAAATGGGAACAAATGTATCTTTTTCTTTTACTATGAATGAATACTCTTCCTATTCGTTTTTAATTTCGGCCGACTTCCACGACCACATGACAACCGTTATTTTTATTAGTATTAGGTAATACTATGAGAACAAAATAGTCCAATGATAGAGTTAATTCAGAATATTTAGCTTATGTAGGCATCTAAAATATATCGTAATCTATTATTGTCTTCATTAAGTTATTGAGTTTATAAATTAGTTAAGTTATTAAAAATTTATAAGAGGTAGAAAGGTCTTGAAACAGAAATTCCACTTTAAATGCTAATAATTTTGTTGCAACATACATACATTTTGTTGTTTGAGAAACCGCATTTGAGGGAAAGACAAATTCAGAAAAAATGCATATTAAAATAAATTAATTACTTTAATTGAACTAAACTTGCAAGAAAAAAATCCAAAAATAGTCGTTCACCGAGGCTTCATCTGAATATTCTCTGTATGATTTTGGCTTCCTTAGAAACAGGCAGTTTTGTAATCAACGCTCTTTGCTGTGCATGTAGTCATCAACTACAGTTTTTTGTATGTATGTACCTATCTATAACTTTGCGGGACTGCAATGTAATTGTCTTCTAAATGTAATATTTTATGCTAGATCCATAAGAAGAGAAAAAGATGTTTTATTTGTGCAAAATGGATGATGCCGTAGAAACACGTTACAATACAAAGAAGTATGTCCAACTGTTGATGGTTTAATAGTAGCTTCTTTCAAGTGCATCTATTCCTAACTCAAAACTCCTTCTTTTTATCTATCTTTTGTCCAATCAAAAATCAAAATTTATTGCTACGAATAGTGTTATAATAAACTTATCCAATATAGAAACTCAAATTTCAGTTTGAAAAAAAGACGGCTTAAAGAATAAAATAATAACTAAAAACAGAATGAGACTAAATTGCCAAAATTTTGTCCAAAATAATTTCATATTCGCATATGCTTTACTAATATCGAGAGCAAATTTCGGTACGGGACAAAAAGGGCGCGTACCCTCACAAGGCCTCGGGCCCCTATTGGTTACAATACGGAGGGACGCTGCGCGAACTTTAAGGGTCGAGTACTGCTCCGCGCAGCCAATCAATTCACACATTTTTTAAATAAAGAACCCAAGTAATAAAAAAGTGCCTTTTTTACGGGGACTCTTTACATGGTGTTGTAACTACATGTTGTAACCCCTATGTATGCTTTAATGATTGATGACATTAATGTATACGGTAAGGTACCTACCTACTTCAAAAAGCTTAAAAAAGCATCAGTGCTATTAATATAATGTTATATATGTGTAATAAAAAGGTACTTAATTGATTTAAAATTATTAGATAAGCATTATCTGGTATAGATTTCATTTTATTTTATATGTTTTTATGTGTTTTACATTTAAAATATTTTAATATTTCTAATACTTTAATATTATACGTAGGTATACATTATATATAAATATAATATATCCACACACTTATTCTACATGAATTTTAATGTACCTATGCCAAATTTTACATTCCTCCTTGCGCAGAGTAGATACATATTCCATAAAAGGTACCACAGATTTTCGTATAATCTATTAATGTATAGGTTAATTTCCGCAATTAAATAATATTTTAATTTCCTAAATAATCTCAAAAAATAGTCTGGGATAAAATACAAGACTTTCATACATCTTTTCTATATTTTTTTCTTATAAGAAATTTAATATATTCACCTCCCAAGTAAATCAATCTTTATTTAATAAAATTAAAATTATTATAGACGATAGAAAAAAATAGTCCAAGAAGCATCTTTATTGTTTTTTTTTAATTGTAAATGTGTCAAATCGTATAAAAATTTCGTTATTAGAATTGTAAATATGTAATATATAACAATCATTATTACTTAATGATAACTTTTCTACGTGATTGGTGATGAAACTGGTTAACGGTAGTTTTGTTTTCATAAAATTATAACCAAAAATCATTCAACCTAAATAAAAGAGGAAAGTAATGAGGATATTATGTCAAAAGCAAAGCTCATTTTCAATAAAATAATGCAACATTCTTGGAGTACTGTGCCAAGAGAGTAAAAATATTTTTGCATGTATCCGTAGTTTAAGACAGCATATTTTAATGTGAGTAGAATAACTAGGTATGTTAAAAAATAACCTTTAATATGAATTAATAAATTATTCATTATTAATAAACAATATGCCACTCTACTTTTTGTATGACTGAAGAAGCAAATGCGCTTACAGCCCACCTATAGTCCACCGGTGAGAAAGTGCCACTGTCACAGATAGACAGCTGCAATCAATTACAAATAGGTTTATGACAAATAAAGGTTTCTGCCAATATTCACAGAAATTGGTGACCGCAGCAAGCGTTGATGTAAAACACATACATAGATGTTGCTACCAATCTCCTGGATTTTATCCAGCACAGGTGTTATTTAAGACCGAGATCATACGACATACCAACACCATATAACACTTTTAGCACAAACAGGCTGCCAAACATCAATTCTCAGACTAGGACATGAAACAGTATCCAATCGCTGTTTTAAGTCACATGCATCCCATTCGGTAAATAATACTGCCAATGAACAAAATAAAAAAATAAAAATAAATAAAAAAGTAAAAAGAAACACCAATTCTCGTCGATTCCAACTCGAAATACATATATTATGTATTAGAACCTTGCTTGGGAGTTTTTAATACGTAATTTTGTAGATGATACCAAAATATCGAAATAAAATCAATATATACCGCTTAAGTATAAACATCTCTGTTATCAATTAGGACTTTAGTAGAGATAGTTCATACGCATGCATATGCATAGTCTATTTAGGCGCCATCTACAAAGCCCAAACAGTAACATTACACTGAATAGCGTCTCTACATTCTCAGTAAGAACAAGGTAACGCCACATCAACGTTTAAATAGTTCACAGGCATTCCGTTAGATGGCGCTAGTGGTAAGAATTCTTAACGTTTCTATTTTTCCGACATAGATGGCGCAGTTTACAATTAATGAAGCCGTGAAAACTACAATTTTCATTTTTCTATTATTTGTTCGAAATTGAATATGATATTATTTTCTTTGATCCAAAATGTCATCCATAGACAAATGTACTATCAGACTGTGATTGGTTAAAAACAATTATTTAATCAAGTTTTATTTACTCAAAAAGCTTCTAATCTAGGATATTCTCCAATCACTTTTACTTAGAAAATGTGAAAAATGCCTCAAATAACTCATGATCATTAAGAAACATTAATTCAAGTTCGTGCATCGAGGCGGTAGGCGGGAGGATGTGATTTACCAAGATTATCCCGGCAGGCTGTTAGGGCGAGGGCCGGCTAACGGTAACGCGTGTTTCGATTTCGTAGAGCATTTCTCCGCGGGATCCCGTTACTCGCCCGAAAGTACTTTTGTTGCTTGCTCGACTCGAACGCTACGTTCAGCCACTCGCTTATATGACCGATCGTGAGTTCAGCGTATTGAGAACACCGTTTAGTTGCTATTATTTGTTCAAAACAAAGCCACTCTTTTCATAATTCGTACACAATGAGTGCATCAAGTTCAACCAAGATCAGTGAACTTAGGTATCATGACGTATTGATATGAGCTAATTATACATTGAAATGTAAATTAAATTATGCATAAGAGAATATCAAAAGTATGCTGATAAATTCGAGACAAATGGAAGAAATTTTGTGGGCAGTTGTGTAAGCGAGTGGCCTTGTGAGCAAACTGCGGGTCGATGACTGCGGCGTATTAACTACGGATGATGTTTATTTTATTGAGAGAGTGAGCGTAACAGGTAAAATACAAACTGTCTCGTGAAAATAAAGCGTATATTTTTGGGACTAGAATTCGTTGTAAATATTTAAACATCAGCGTAGCAATCGCGTAGCAAACGCCTACGCACTTAATTTTTTTTGTACCAATTTGCAATTATACTTACACATTCGAAAAAATAATACAAAGTAATATATTTTAAAACTTTTACGGATATTTCTATATTAATGTAATTTATATCAATGTGCTCTTAAAGTACGAAAATATTCTACATTTCCCCAAAATTGTTGATAAAAATAGTTTCAGCTATTTTCAGCTTTATCTTTTATAAATACAAAGAAAGGTGTTAAGATTATGCTACGGTTTTTTTTATATCCGTTTTGTATCACAAAATTTGCGTATACAAACGCTTGATAAATAGGGAAATGGCGGTTATTTAAAAATTGTGCATTGTGCATAACAATAACAGACAGATATTTTAATTTTGTTTGTGTTTATGAACTGATACATTGTAAGGCTTGTTATTATTATTACTTTACTATTAAATGATCACGAATACTATAACTTAGTTACATGTTTCTTTAGTTTATCTTGATTAACAATGTACATATTTGCGGGTACAGTCATATTAAGCTTAAGTAGTAATTTGAAGAAAATAAAATAGAAATAACATATTAATAATTACTTATAAGAAATACAAATTGCGAATTACTTAGTAAACTAAAAAAATTCTAAGGAAATGTTTTACATGACATTATAGAAGCTACATTTTACCAAGTCATTGAGGAGTACGTATTCTTTAGATGTACTTCAAATAGTACGCAATAAGCACCCAATAAAAAGTTTCGTAAGTACAAAAAAAAACGAGTTTCTATAAAAAGTATTTGTTTGCCATGTAGCCGAAAATAAACAATAAGTGAGTCGTAACGTGCGCCTGAGCTAGGCAGCTACGTATAGACGAGCGAAGTAGGAGGCTTGCGCGGGTGACGTAATCCATGCGGTTCGATACTCTCGAAAGGCTGCGGGGTCGTCGCCCGCTAGACGCGGAACCGCGGCCTACGCCGCTCAATTAAATCTTCCGCACTTGCTTTATATTTTTGTACTGTATGCTCATTCTGTATTCAAATTTCGACACCCACTAGATGGTATTCAAATTGATAAACTGACAGTTTGCTCAACCAAGAGGTGTTAATAAAAAGTTACTTTAGATTATTTGGACGATTACAAACGAATACGTATGGTGATATTTGCCTTAAAGGCTCTGAAACGCGCAGTTAGCTCCAGAAAGGTGCGAAAAATAAGTATCGGCGGTATCGAGTACAAGTGAGAGGCGAGCGGGAAGGGCCACCGAGAGCGAGTTACACAAGAAGGGTTACAAAACTATGGCAATGAACCCAAGTAAACCTGAACCTTGCGAACCGCTAGCTGCCGATGGCGACAGTTGCCGCGCACCTCGCTGTATCTCATTGTGCATAACAATCTCGCTCTAAAATTCCGTAATGGGAAAATAATATGTAGCCTTAAAGCAATGCTGCTGAGTAAATTCTAACACAAAAAGTATGTTTTTGTGCTATTTTTTGTTTCATAAAGATGGTTACAAAAATAAAAAATATAATACAAATTTTAAAACAAAAACAATCCGCAATATAAGTAGATCATGTAAAAAATGGCCTAAAGAGATGATGTCAGTGAAATTAAATCCTTATGAAAAGTTAAATTTATAATAGAAAAAGGCATACAATAATCGTAAAATCTACTTATATTTCTAGGTATAAAATTTTTCATACAAAATTTTTAACCACCCGAAAATTATAACATCTGGGTAGATAGTAGGTATACATCGTCATGAAAATGATATCAGCAATTGAATATACTTATAAAATATCATATCAAAACATTACAAACCATGTCTCCTATTCAAAACCAGATACTAAATACAAATATTTCAAGATCCATAGTTGCTCAAGAACATGTTCCACTCTATTGTATTACTGTTAAATGTTTATGCGTAGCTATTAACTATTATATAAGAAGGGCTAGCTCTATAGGAAAGCATTCACCGTACTGCGCAATGCGGAAGTGTTTTTGTGCCTGTTGCGCTGCGAAGCTACTGCATGCTGTAGGTACATTCATATAAAATGCATTAGAGACAAACATTTGAAGCATTTTCACTGGTTAATTCCCTTCAATGTATACTTGTAACCTTAAACACATTACCTAACATTTGTACTGTTAATTCTTAAATATATAAATAACAAATTATAACACGTGTCATTACATCATGTTTTGGGTTTTAAGTGTCGTTAAAGAAAAACTGGCAGATATTATCATCTTACGTACAAACGACATCAACGAGCGCGGAGTGAGTGCGCTCAATTACTTATTAAATGAATTATGCGGTCTTTTTTTAAAAAAAATCCACTTATTACTAAATGTATATTTAGTAATAAGTGGAATTTTTTGATCTTGATCTATTATGTATTATTTCTGGTTTTATAAGTACGAAATTTTATTGAAAAAGGGATTATATGCATACAAAATATTTAATACAGTTAATAAAAGATTCTGACGAATTGTAAGCCCCCCTCCTTTTAGGAAGACGGTCAAAAATTAATGAGATCGTATATAATGTTAAAAAATAAAACCAAACTATATATTTTAGGTGAATATTTTAACTTTTATATTACAACAAATATGTATATGGTGTGTACAAGATACCTTACGATATCATGTGCTCCCCAATCGTTTCCCTCTTTTTTCAGTTTCCTGTGCTTTTCTTCCTGATTTTTCCAAACTTATTTTCATATTACAAATCTTGATAAAAAAAGTGTAAATAATTTTACAATAAAGGCAGTACAATAACACAATGGATAATTTGCTAAAATTCTATTTAAGTTTTAAATATGGTAGTTTCATGTCTCATGGCACAACCACCATGCTTATGGATTACAGAAAAAGTGTTACTCCTTCATATTCTCATTTAAAGGTAATATACCGTAAACAAGCTCATTCAAATAAAATTCATAATTGGTTACATATATCAATATATATATAAATATCCTATATATAAAACGAGGGTTTATATGAGAAACATAGAAGCAATCTAAGTAGAACAACAATAATATTAATCACAGAAAGGAGTTTAATTTCAACATCAGTATTTTAATTTTTGAGACTTAATACATGCAGCTGTAGGCTGTAGGCAGTAACCATATTTGTGTCGCAATGTAAGATCACCATCACTACGTTGGCTTGCCGGCCGCAAAATCGCCGAACAGCGAGAGGTCGACGAACTCGTTCATGGGCTGGATAAAAGTAAAAACTCATGCTTTCTGCGTTACCGCTCACGTTACAAAATATTCTCCACACACTGTCCCATCTCGAATATTTAAACAGGTGACACACAAGCGTACATTGTCTCGCAACAAGAACGAAACAAATGAAGAAAACAATAATTCATTTTGCGACACTGTTATTGTTAATCACAAGTGCGTATGTATTTAACTTTTGGTGACATTATTTATAAATTTATAACAATTTTCGCATAATTAACACGTGTATTTGACTTTCGCATGATTTTTTGTACCGTTAATGAAAATCAGTTTCAATACATAATATGTAATCATTGCTAAAGTATCATAAGTTATATGTTTCTCCTTTCGCTAACTAAAATACTTAATTAACAATACAAACATATACAAAGTTGTCATCATTGGATAATACTAAATTGATGTCCTTCACTTTCAAAAAACAAGTTTATAATTTTCTGTTAAATATAAATGAATCTATCGCAAAGTGAGTGTGGATGAAAAGTGAATCAACCTGACGTTTGGTTGCGCGGCTACTCACGTTCGTTGACCTCACAAATTTTCGTTTCGTTAGTTGCTGCGTACACCTCCCCCCACCTCCCCCTCACTCTTTCCGCTTGCCATTCTGCAAGTTCACGATAATTCACACTTCCAACTGGCTTTAAAACGATTTTCATAGAAAAAACTATGATTCAGGTAATGCCCTAAGGCAATAAGAACCGTTTAGCGTACACCAATACCTATTATTTACGTACAATACGTTTATTAAATACTGAAAATATCATATCGCATAACGCAAACATCTATTATTTTGGTATGATCTTGTTTACACATTAAAAAACCTTCATTTCAATTATAGAGGATAATATATCAAAATTAAAGCTTCGATTACACACATTTCAAGCAAATACCGGATGTGCAAATAATGAATTACGAAATGATCGATTATTGAATAGAAGAAAGGATTGCACGTCATTTATCGTTTTAAAATCCTTAGTAATATATCTAGCTAGCTTGTTTTCTTCGTGAATGCTACTAAAGGAAGTAATAATAGCTAGACCTTGTCATTGAACTCTATTAAATATTTCGCGAACGAGTTCCTTGCGCTCATGTAACCTCTCGAATCTTGGTTACTTGATTTGAGTTTTTGCGTCTTAAACATCTTTAAGCAAAACACCAGTCATCAACAGTGTTTAATAATAGTCGTTGTGAATTTATAACTACTGTAGCGAATGACATAGAGTTGCAAAAATTGGGTTTTGGCTTAGATTCTGAAAATTTGTTACGCTACGGAAAGTAGACTGGTAAAAGTCGTTACTGTTGTTATCAACGCCGCGATTGTGATTGTAAGATCAATGAATGTATTATATAAAATATTTTAAATATAAAATTTGTGTCAATTTATAAGTCGATATCTATGATCAGTAGCATTCGTATAACACTTAGAAGACAAACAATTGCCGCGATCATCGGCAGCCAATTATAACGTATAATTGACAGTGTGTATTTAACCGACAGCAAAGATCAAATCATGATGACGGATTGATAGAATGACAATTTGGTGAGTAGGCCAGGCACCGCAGAAGACTCCGGTCGCGGTTCACCATGGTTCAACGTGACACTTTCCGACGTCATAAGCAACTTTCCTACGAGCAATGCGCTTGCTGACGACGTTAGCGCCGCGCATCGCGAACGGTGGCTGCGGGAACTACTGTGCGCTACTTTTCTAGCGAAGTACATAATAATTAATTTATACTACTGTGACTTTTCTCCACGCTGTTGCGCCCACGGTACTGAGGTACAATTAATAGGTAGCCGGTCAAGTGTGAACGCACACGTGCCTTCCGGGTTCCATCATTCATTATATTGGACAAAAAGATCTTTGCAGAAGATAATCTGTAATTATGTAATTACAACTGATCATTTGACGCGTAGCCAATTACTCATAAAAATGTAAAGAAGTTTTTAACTATTCTACACGTCTATTCATGCACTTTAGTTAATTTATTTTTAATGATAAATCAAAATGATAGTACTTACTATGTACTATATATGTACGTAGTTAATGATCAATGATTTTTTTCTACCAGCCAATCTTGAAGATGTGCTAAAAAGTTGAAAGCGGTAAAAAATGAAGAATATCCAATATGAGTAGAAAGACTAATAAAAAGGAAGGAAAAAAGATAACAGAAGTAAAGCTGGAATAAAAGGATATAAGTAATAATAATATCCTTTTTTAAGTTTATTTTACGCTACGCATACATCTTAAAAACCCATAATGCACAACGTACAGATTTTCAATGAGAATAATCATAAACTCAGCTATTATCGCTGCATTAATTCCTTGCATTGTTTCCGCTTTTTACTTCAGGCGTTAACCAGGAAGCGAGGGAGTAAGCACTCATCCTATATAAAGAGGTCGTTGCCACAGCCGCTCAATATTTACTGCCTCTACCAACGCTAGACAGCCGATAGTGCACCCACTCAGAATAATTGTCACTGCTCGTAAGATTCTTCAATTGTTCTACGAAATGTATTTCCTACGAAATGTATTATAAGGCCTATTAGTAATTATGATAACTTGATGTTAAGTTATATGTACTTCGGTCCACTATAAGTATAATATCGCCTCATTATTTCTCCTTAGTTTAGTTTATTTAGCTATCTAAGCCTTTAAACCTCAGTACCACATACCAATATTCACAATAACATAAGCAGCAATAAAACTAAATTAAAGCAGGCATAATGCATAAATAGATGTGGCATTGGTGTTGGTGTTACTATAGTCAGAATATTCGCCATCTGCTAATGTTGTTTGACCTTTCCTGAATCACGAACAAAAGTTTTAAGCCTATTTGATAAAGTAATATAAAACATATATTACGAATATATTGATAGTATTCATCATATTTATAAAGAAAAATATGCAACGACACTTAAAAAGTAATTCAGTTTTGAAATTATTTTCAGTAGTTTAAGTTTGGTTTCATTTTCACTGTTTAATATACTCATTTTAAACATTTAGCTCCATGGTTGACTTACAATAATAGTCGACAATGTGAACACATAGATACCTACTATTTTTTTAATTTTATTTGATTTGTAATTTTGATACAGTACTCGTGTTTAAAAATACTTCAAAGTACGTCACAGCTTTTTGCCAATTTATTTCTCATTAAATTACTTTTTGTTAGTTTACTTATAATATAAACATGTACACGAAATTTAAATTAAATATGATAATGGCTCAAGGAAAATGAACTTGTAATACTTTCTCAGTAAATAAAACTTAACTGAAAAACGTTGAAGAATGTGTTTATTTATAGAGAACAAAAAACGAAGAGCCATATAACTTCGTCATTGTGAATAAAACTGCAGGAACAAAAAGTTCATTGTCATTTGGGCTCAACAATCTGCTCGTGTTTTTATGATACCAATCTTATCTTTGCCGTGCAACCATTTTTATTGTACGCGGTGCTGTAATTTTGCGCAAATGGATTAAGCATTCCAGGAATTCGTCATTAGGTTTTTCAATTACGAATTTTAGTAGCTTTGTTTGTGTTCTTTATTTTTATAAAAACAGCAAAAATATTTAAATGCTAAATGTCTTAATACTCATAGTTGCTTGTACATGTTTTGGAAAAGATTTTTTGATGTGTTCCTGTATACATTTGTATTTAGTTGAATAATATATAACTAAATCCAACTGAAATAGGTTAAGAATGCGAAGTTAGTTACTTCAGGAATGTACTGAAGTTTAATGACGCACGTTTGCAACTATCCATTATAACACCCTTACAAGCTACAAACGCTACTGTTCTACGGACATAATAGGTTTAACGTCGACGCGATCTTAGATGTAACTTAGACAGGTCATACTCAAATTTACGAGCTTTAGTAGAAATATTTTATTGTACATACGTTTTTTTATGAATTTGAAAAGTACTCAAATATAAAGTCGATGTGATGGTAATTGTTTTTTTTTTTTTTTTTTTTTTTTTTTTTTTTTTTTTTTTTTTTTTTTTTTTTTTTTTAATTGTGTTTTTTTTAAATTTTTTTTTTTTTTTAAAAAAAATTTTTTT